>APFE030472385.1:17586-48866 GCA_000404065.3 Pinus taeda | reverse complement strand
GCCGTTTAGGGCCTCAAAACGGCTCCGGAAGTTTAGGACCCGAAAAACTGCTAAAAATAGTAAATTGTGCTATAATTAAGGAAACTTAAAAAAACTGCACGAAGCACTAGAGGGGATCCAAGTCGAATTAGCGGGTGGCCACCAATATCCACCTGGATCATTTCATGCTATGTTACTGCAGTGCTCATGTTGAGTAAGTTTTAGGAGTCTAGTCCGAAAATATATGAAATGAGGCTCGCATGGAGGAAGTGAAGGCATGGAGGATTTGAGTATTTAGTGATTAGATGATTCAATAGAAGGAATATTTTTATCTGTTCAATGGTGGTTAGATAGTTCAGTAGAAACTGGTTGAGGCTCATTGGTCATGATAGTACTAATGGATTGGAGTCTGTAGAGTCGTTTGTGAGTTAAGGAGTAACTAGCGAGGATCATTGATCTTGGTGGCCTTCAGCAGATGGTAGTCCATATATATGTGAGAGAAACAAATTATTTTCTGGTAGCTCTAGAATAATATGAAAGAATTCGAGTCTTCTGACTCATATGAGTAAGATGATCCATGTATAATTTGTTCAAAAGATAATAAAATATTGAGAAACGTAATAGCAATAGGATGGTTTTCTTCCTGGGATGGGTTTTCCACCAGAAACACTTGTGTTCATTGTGTGATTGATTTCATGGTTTTTGATTGATTTTTTATGCAATATTATCTAATTATGTGTTTTATTTTGTGCATGTTAAAGATTAAATAATTGGAGAAAAATTGTATAAGTACTCACACTACTGATTCACCCCCTTCTCTCAGTAGTGATCTAGTTTCCAACACACATGAGTTGAATTGCAGGGCCCCTTGCCCATTGAAAGTTTAATAGAGAGGGGGGGTTCCACAATCCTGTTTCTCTAAAACCATTTTTCTTATGTGGTAACATTTTGTGAATTGTGGCACCCCCTAGTAAAAATCCACTTGCATTTGGTGACCCCCTCCATAATTCCTCTATTGGTTTTGCCAACCAACATCTCGTTGAGTAATCGAGTCGCTATATGTGGTCCAAAACTTGAGTGTGGAGGTATTTGGTTTTGTATGGCATGCTGCATGAATTTTTATGTCGTAAAATTCTAATAGGATACATGTGTTCTCCATGGAATGAAAAAATTATGCCATAGTTACACTAATCCAACCACTGGAAGGCTGCATTCTTAATTTTATTACATACAATGTTCCGCTTAACGAGATCTACAAAGAAGGACAATTGAGCATGGAAACAAAGTTTCTTCAGAATATGAAATCAAGAGGAATATCAACCCTAATGTGATTAGTTATAGTCCTATGTACAAGGATTTTGCGCTGAGGGTACATGGAAAAGCTTAAGAATGTTTATCATATTGTGATGATGTCTACAGACGAAGAAAAGATTGTTGCTACAAGGATTTTGTTTATTTTTACATCAATGCATATCCTGGGTATCATTACTCAACCATAAATGATGGTGATGCTCCAAAGCCACTTCAGGGAAATTGTGAATCAAATATTACATAGATCATGAGGAGTTGGGCTTTGACAAACTCATAGAATGATAGCAAGGACCGAGAGAGTTTTCCAAAGTTGATGCAACAATTTCTTGAAGATGTTTTCCATAACAATATCATTTTCATCATTGTGTCAGAGTCCACGAACCTGAAGGTAATGTTAGAGACCATGTGGAAGAAGCATATAGAGAGTTGCAAAAATAATGGCTAACGCAAGCCAAGCCAACTCTGGTGATATTGGATGATATGTGGTCTAGGGAAATTTTGGAAATTTTTTTATTTGAAGGTGTAGGATATAAGACACTTGTGACAATCTGAGATCATTCTACCATCCCAAAAATGACTTCTACTTAGATTTATGAATTTTAATTGTTGGATAATGGTGATGCTCTATCCCTTTTCTGCTTTTGGGATTTTAGGACAAAAATAAATTCCAAGCACTTCTAATGAACATCTAGTTAAGCAAGTGCAAGGACAATGTAAAGGTCTACCACTAGCTCAAAAGGTGATATGAAGCTCTTTGCATGGTGAGCCTTGGCTAGTGTGGGAGAGTTCTAAGAAAAAGTTATTAAATGGTGAATCAATATAATATTATCGCAAAGAAGGTTTTTTTTTTTTAAATGTTTGGAAAACAATATTGATGTCCTGGATGAGGAAACACAAGAGTGTTTCTTAGACCTTGGGTCATTTCCAAAGGATAGAAAAAATTTTGTGGATGTATTATTGGACATTTGGGTTTATGTGCAAAATATAGAGTGGTAATATTATTTTGTCATCTTGTTAGAACTTGGAAGTAGAAATCTATTGAATTTAACAAGCAATTTCAAGAGTCAATCTTAGTTTCATTTTTGGAAGAATTTAAGGAGATTCGTCATGAACTAATAACAAAAGAGAAGGAACTGGAAGACTATGTTATTTTATCTATTACAAAAGGTTGTGACCCTGTGAACAAGCTCTTTTATTGTGATCTCACTACTCTTCCTCAAAGGCCTTGAAGTTTTCAAAGATAAGGAGATGCTTCCTTTCGAAAATCTTATTGATAAATTTAAAGCACAATATGATCTTGTTGCAAATGATTGATATATGTTCACTTTCTGAACCAGTTAAAATTCCCCTAGTTATAAATTAATGCACATACAATTTATGCAACCAGAAGCTTGGAGTGATGTTGTTCGAGAATATGAGAAGGATGTGCTTGAATTAGTTGGTTGTGTCAATGGAAATCTACTTTTATTAATCTATTTAAATGATGTCAAATATGTTCTACAAATACGGGACTTGCAATCTGGACACTTGCTTCATAATTTTCGAATATATATTGGGTCAATTGAAAAGATAATAGGAAGGCATAAATATAAGGAGATATTTATTAACTTTACAAGCTTTCTTACCCCTGGAATTATCTATCAATGCAACTGAGATGTGGAAAATAAAAATGTTGTAGTATTTAAGAGAGACATTTGTTCTAGGATTGATTGGACAGAGTTTGAGGCTAAATAGGTTTTCATAACTAACAAGGATGGAACTCAGATGCCAATGTTCATTGTATCCATGGAAGGCATTGTTCTTGATGTTTCTCATCCATCACTATTATAATGTTACAAGGGATTTAACTTTAGCATCACCCCATATTTAAATGTTGGTCACATTGTGTTGTACTATGAAACAACCCCCCCATTTATAAAGAATAATAGCTAAGGTTAAAGCTATAAATGGGGATC
The DNA here is from genome assembly GCA_000404065.3 of Pinus taeda. Lineage (NCBI taxonomy): Eukaryota > Viridiplantae > Streptophyta > Pinopsida > Pinales > Pinaceae > Pinus > Pinus taeda. The sequence goes on along the minus strand of APFE030472385.1, from coordinate 45,621 downwards.
CTTTTAAATTTTTAGGTTTAGGATAATAATACCTAGCTCTAAGAAAATACCTAGCAAAAAATTGCAAAACGAACTAAGGATGAAATCCACATTGCAAATCACAAATCACACTTTTCCTTATGACTATTTTAAAACACCTTTAGAAAATTGCTATATGTGATTAGGTCTCACGTTGCGATAACATCACCTTATCATTTCGCAATTGCATTTCACACTTTACATAGTTCGCAAGAAACTTAACCATGCCATTATTATGACTGTTAGTGATTTTCAAAATGCGATATTGCGATATACACAAACTCATTTCTCTTGATGCATCTGGTAGCACTATACTGTATCCCTTTAAATACTGCGATGCGTGATTAAGAGAAGTAAAATGTGTTAAATAATTACGTTTTAAATACCAAAACAAATGAGTTGACAAGTTAATAAATATTTAGCGGTCCGAGGAAGGATAATCATTTTCCAGGTTATGGGTAGTTATAATCAAGTATCTCATTAAACCTTTCTCATGATCCAAAGTCATTTTAGAGAAGCTTTCAGTCTTAATTACCTGATATTATCTGCATTTATATGTCTTGTCTATTTCAAGCAAGCAACAAAAGACAGGTCACTAAGAAAGGTGATGCAGAAACAGAGCAAACATACCATTGTTGAATCTGAGTTTACAGAGATGGCTCCTATCTTTGTTGATATAGTTTGTTACGCTTCCGGAGGCGCAAAAACTTGGGATGTAATTTACAATACACTGGAGGACGAGCGTCCTAAAATCACTGTTACGAGAGAAAAAACTAACTCAAGAAGGCCTTCAGGACTTCAATGCAGAGATGCTTCTTGTTCATTCCTTCATGGGATAGGAGGAAGAGCTAAAATCCTCCCATACATAGATATGATTAGATGGGTGATTGAAAACCTTATCATTGAAGATAGGTAGTTCAAGAATTCAAGGATGGAGCTCATAGGGTCATTCAGAGAAGATGACTTGAAGAAGATGTACCACATACCTGACCAGCAGGATATCTATGACAACACATTTATGGCTAACTTCGTAAAGAAGAACCTAGACCCCTTCAAGATAATTTAGGCTTGGAGAGTGTTGGACAACAAATTCAAATATTACAAATTAGCTATGTATGCTATAGCCTCTTTGGAAAACCCCTACAACTATGTCGGAACCATGTTATGTAGATTGTATGGGCTACCCAATAATACTAAGTTTTCAATAGAATGGATACCCCTGATTGATGCCTGTGTTAATTCCCATATCATGAATTGGCCTTCCATCCTATCTAACAAACTAATCACCACCATTATCGAATATCGATAGAAGAAATCCTCCTCTTCAGATAACCTCCCTAGCTTCTATTTTAGTGTCTACATTATGGATGCTATCTGTTTTTTCACAACATTTCCAACCATGGGTTGGAAATGGACCTTACAAGATCCTTACCCAATCCATCTCAGCCATAAACAAATATGGGAATCGCATTACATACCTCACTTCTATAAGATATTTTATGTTGTTTTGTTGCCCCCACATCAAATAATTTTCAATAAGAAAGACCCTAGGTTTTCCCAAGAAGCTACAACAGACCTGCTTACTGTTGGTAAGTATTTCCTTGAAGAATGATTCACCTACATTAGGTTTTTTGGTAGCACAGCTAATCCAGATGTCCTTCCTTTATATGTTTCTAATAAGTTATTAGCAAGAGAGATTTCCTACTAGACTGTGGGAAGAGGCCTAACTAAAGTTCTCAAAGATGACAAGAAGCCATTATGGCCCACTTTCCCTGTCAAATGTGTTTCTTTTGCTTTAGCCAATTTTGTTCATGCTACTAAGGAATCAACACATATGGAAGCCCTCAGGCTTCATACATTGCCTAAGAGAAATTTGATCCAAACAAAGTGGCATATAATGTCACTACTAGAGTAAAGCTCAAGCCATACAATCATTAAGATAATTATTTTTAGGATTTGTTAAAGTCGGTTGTATCCTTTGAACAAGCGTTCGAATGGGTAAAGGCGAATCTGAAACCTGAATATTTTCAAAGATTTCAGGAATTCAAAGATGGGAGGCTTCGGGTGATCCCAATGCATCTATTAAATCCTGAGGATAAGTCTACACCAAGTGTCACTATTGATAGTGGAGGCCCTATCTCTCAAGTAGACTCTTAGGTAAACATTGAGAAGACACCAGACTTAAGGAAACCCCAGGACGCAGACAACATAGTTGAGTCCAGTAGGAAGTCAATTGAGAAACAAGTGATGAGCATCCCCACTACAAAGATCAGTTCAGAGGCCAAAGGTAGTAATTCAGAGTAGGAGTGGGATTAATTTAATTAGAAATTGAAAGGCACTCTCAAAGAATCAAATATCCAAGAAACAAAGGAATGTAAAACTCCTCTACATGTTCATAAGGATGTAGAGCCCAAGTTTATCGGCGAACAATCCACACCTATGGAAGAACAAGAAACAACGTCCTAGCATACTAAAATTATCCCTTTTATGTCCACATCAAAAATTGTTCTGAAAGTAATGGAAATACCTCCACTTGATGTGTTCTATATCCCACTCCACAAGGCTATAGTTAGAAGGTGGAGAAAAAGGAGAAGGGTAGATACACCCGAATTCCCACCTGCAAATGAGCCGATGGATATTGTCTGGAAGGACATTCTTTTCAATCTGACCGAGAATTTGACTAGATTATCATAGTTCATGGGAGCATACACATCGGCCACTATGGACAAGGCACTGAGGTCTCTACTTTACTAAGGGAGAAAGAGGAGAGAATTTCGTAGCTCAAACAAGAGCTCGAGGAAGAGAAAGCAAGCGCAAACAAGCAAGTGGCTGAGCAACTCGCACAATTGCAGCAAGTCATAGAGGTCCTGAAAATAAACCATGAAGCTGATATATTAGCCAAAAATATGTAACTCCAAGAGATGAAAGAATCCATAGAAAGATACAAGGATGTTCCAACTACTGAGGAGTTCATTAAAGAGGCCCGGAATTAAATTCCCTTCTAGTGAAACAACAAGAGTCTTTCTACCAGAAGATGTCACACATTACTCCCTATCTGACTACTAGCAACCAGCTGACAGATAAGGCAATCAACCAAAGAACATAGTTTAATGATTTAAATGCTAGAATCTCTGTGTTCATCGAATGGCAGGAAATAGAATATGGAAGGAAAGCCAATCTACCCGAGACTGAGGAAAATAATAAAGACATTCACTTCACAGATTGAGATGCAGCAATAAAACAGGTTGAGCTTGTAGTTGCAAGGGTAGTTAGAGTATCAAATAATATCATTAAGGTAGTAAATCACATCCTGTTTGCCACCAATCTCATTAAAGAAGGCAATATGAAAGAAATGTACAATTTAACTACTCTGTACAAAGGTTGGAAAGAAAAGGTGGGTAGTCAAAGAGAGGCAATTAAAAAAACTGACCATGACCAACTAGGAGTTGTATTGGCAGTATATTATTAAGCCACATAGCCAGATTATGACTCTCAATTGTTCCCTTCATACAACTCAAAGGATGCTATGACCGCTCACCGATGCAATCTTCACAAGACAGCTCAGGACACATTTCAGGCCACCTCGTCAAATTCAACTTATGACCGATATTTTGGATTTAAAGGACAAGATGGTAGACAACAAGTCATCCTCTTAGTTCTTTTTATTTAGCCTCTCTTTATTTTTGGAGTTAGTTACCTAGTTATGAGGAAGTTTGTTTGAAACCTCCTCAAATTTTGTATAATCTATTTTTGCACATTTAGTTAGAATAATATTTATACCCTTCTCATGCATTTAGAGAAGGGTCTAGAATTTTATCAAAAAAATTTGCAAAGAATGCACTATTGTAAGTTTGTGAATGCTTTGGTGAAATTATGGAACATGATCGTTTCTTTTAGATATTAGACTACTTTCCTTTGTTGATGCACTTTTGTATTCTTGGGAGATAGTTTGATTTGAAGAAAGAAGTTGGTCTATGTCATTTGTCAAATGAGTAGGGCTTCACACATATGGTATTATTATCATGTATGCTTGATTCTGCTTCCGTTTAATTAGTGGTAAAACTTTACTTTCATGAATTATATGTGAGATTCATTGTTTCTGTTAAAGCGTTAATTGCACTTCTGTACGATGCGTAGCTTAAATTGTGATCTTCATATATAACTCGTCATATATGCAGTATATTTTATAAATTCCTTTGACTAACTATTTAGTTAAAGGAATTATCTTTTACGTTATCATATTTGTTTAGTTGTGTTCAGTCTTTATTATCGCATGTTAAACAAATATCTTTGTAGATTGCATACCGTATAGGAATACCGGGTTTATATTAGAATAAGTTAATTAGAGAAATTGCGCTATAGAATAGGTCACTTATATTATCATTATTCTATTGCAAACACTCATGAACCACCCACTCTCATCTTAAAACTCACACTAGGGAACTGGTCCCATTATCCCCAGTCAGAGCCACCACTTTAAACGGAAAAGGAGTTGTCAAAGGTCTGGACCGGGTGGTTATCCCCCATGTTTCGGCAGCAAAATTCTAATGCCGCAAAATTTAGGTGCTAGAAGGAGAGAATACAACTGTGAATGGCATATAAACCTAAGATCATTCGAAAAGCATTCATAAGAGTCAAAAGCCCTCGACTATTTCTACACCTTTTGAAACTTGTTCAAAATCTCCTAATTGGAATTCCAAAGCTGTAGAAACATCGCCCTCATATCCTGAAATAGTAAGGAAACCATCATCTCTAGATTACATTCCCGAGCCTCTCGAAGTTCATTGTTTGATACATAAATTGGAACAAATATCCATTTCCGCAGAGAAACCAAAGAGACCCGAAGTGTCTGAAGAAAGTGTTACCTCCTTATTACAACAAACTAGTGTATTGACTAGAATGCAAAGTGAAATACTTGGGGTTACCTCCTTCAAGTTCCCCATTCCTCCATGACATAGGAAAATCACTTCATCAACATGTGAAGTAGAAACCAGCGAGATCACATCACATTTCAATCCATTTACTTCCCCATCCACTTCTATTCAATCCACGAATTCTCAAATATCCACCTCTCCAATTAGTACTACAATTAACAATATTAATCTAGTAGTAAGTTCTTCGCCATCTATACCTACTTTTGGACCGACCATCCCATTTTCTTAGTTCCCAACTCAAGTTATGGCCAATAAACCTTGGACAAATCCTGGTGTTGTCCTAGTTGCAAATTCGAATGCACTCCCAAAAACCCTAGAAAAATGGTTGCCTAAGTATAATCCTGATGATGCTCTCCCAGCCATGTAACATCTAAATAGTTTTATGTTAGCCATGAATCTCAATGAGGTTGCACACGAAGATTTTGTAATCAGACTATTTCCCTTTAATTTCCAAGGTCTGCTGGGTCTTCGTATTTTTCCCTCCCAACAAGCTCAATTAGAGACTGGGATATTTTTTAAGAAGTATTTCTTGCAAAATTTGGTGATGATAGGACCATGGCATCCTTGATCCATGATATTTCTAATTTGAAAGCTAATCCTGATGAAAAGATCAAAAATTTCAACTCCGGGTTTAACAAATTGCTAAACAAAATCCCATTTGCTTCTAAAATTGCTATAGATGTACAAATAGAATGGTATATATCATCTCTTCCTTCTAAAATTGCAATTTTTGTAGATAGAGCCAATAAGGCTACCCTTGTAGAAAACATGAAAGAAGCCCTGTCTATAGAAAGAAGAATCATAGCTTTGGAAAAGAGATCACAAACAAATGAAAGGAAGTCCATGAAAGTAACATTTAAGGGTGACTCTAAGAATAAAGCTTCAAAGGACCCTTTCGATCTTGAAGGCCTTCAGAAAGTGTTAAAAGCAATGTCTAACGAAATGGTCGAAACTAAAAAACAGGTCGCAGAATCATCTACTCTCAAGAAACCTATTCGATCATTCACAAAGAACCCTTCTTCTGCATCACAATCCCCAAACACCATTTCAAATGTTGAATCTGACCAAGAAGCAGAAGAAGATTCTCCAAATGAAGCGGAAGTTGAAACGGAAGAAGAAATTGAATTAAACGGGATGTGGGATTTCATCCTCCCAATTGAAGAAGAGGCACAAGCGATCCTAGTGACTGCAAGAAGCAAAATTGTCCTGACATGTCTATCAAAAATCAGAAGCAAAACATTTCTACTCCTGCAAAGGAGAAAATAGTAGCTAAGAAATCTAAGACTAGCCAAACTGATCCTATTCCTCCAAATTCCCAAAATTCCTAAAAAACATTGGTAATCTCATATACGGTCGAATATAATATAGTGAAAGACATGAAAAAGACTAGAGCTAACATCTCATTGCATGAGCTCACTAAACTCAAACAACAACAAAAGATTCTATTAAGGGATTTGAAAGTAGTTCCAGTATCTCCTCTATCATCTGTTGTAGTTACTCAAGCTACCTACAATATGGGAAAACTTCCCTTGTCCTCAAACAAAGTAGATCCTTCAGATCTAGTTCTGATTGGTGATAGGTCTATTTCTCATGTTCCTCCATTTCTGCTCACTTATGAAATTTTCAACAGGAATGTTCACAACTGCCTTGTTGATTTAGGAGCCTCCTCAAATATAATGCCAAGAGTTGTGTGTACCAAATTGAACATTACACCTCAAAAATATGCAATGCACATAGTTCAGTTAGATAGAACAAAAGTAGAGGTGCTTGGAGAAATAGCATCAGTTTCAATGAGGCTTTCCTCTAATCCAAAAGTTTCACAAATAATTGATATTTTAGTGGCCGATATCCCTTAATTTTACGGTTTAATTCTCAATATGGATTCGTTTGAAAATTTGCACAGTTATTTCAAAACTGATTGGTCTCACATGTGGTTGCCACACAATGGTAAACCAAACCAAATCACAGTAGACCGAGAGAAATTCATGAAATATACAGCCACCAACCTCGAGGGAAGAAACGAACCTATTTCCTTCACTAATAATATCATTGGAAATTACTTAGCCGAGTGCTCTTTAGGATCCTTTAATGCTCAGAGGTCTCCCTTTTTAGATAAAGCTCTAGTTTCTCAAATTGAAATTTTTTGACAAATAGATGCTTCCAGATGTCTAAATTTAGTAGATAAAGTTTCTGATAACTCTCTGTTCTGGACTCTTTATTTTGACAGTTCTAAATCAAAGGACGATGTGGGTGCAGGATGCTTTTTGATCAATCCGCAAGGTTATAAAACCATGTTGGCCTACAGACTTGAATTCCAGTGCACTAATGATATCGCTGAATATGAAGCACTGATCCAAGGACTGTATAGAGCCATCAGTCTTAATGTCAAATACCTACAAGTCTATGGTGATTCTGAAATAATTGTGAAACAGGTGAGAAATACAATCCATTGCATCTCTGGGCACCTTAAACACTATCAATATTTAGCTCAGAAATTGACTTCTCTTTTCTATTCTTTCAACATATCTTCAATCCTTAGACTGCAAAATGCAAGTGTTGACTTACTTGCTAATGTGGCATCCAGGCTTATATCCTCAAAAGGTTTAGTCTAGACAGATTTTCAATAAAGTTAATATTTAGGCCATCTATTCCTGAAAATGTAACAAATTGGAGAGTATTCAACAATGATGTGCATATAGTTAATTTCCTTACATCAGATGGATCGTATGTAGAACAAATCATAGATGAACATGAGCATGATCTAGAAATCAAGCATAATCATGATCAAAACCCAATCCCAAAGTTTGTGCTTAAGATGGAAGATCTTTATGACCTAAAGGATAGTTTCAAGAAAATTACCAACTCCAAAACTGAAAGTTCTACTCTGAGATTTAAAGTAGTGAACCTAGGGTCAAATGAAAAACCTCAAAATGTCAACCTAGGTCTTGACCTAACATCTGAAGAAAGAAATTCATTCATTAGGTTATTGAAAACATATAAAAGTGTCTATTCTTGGGATTATGCAGATCTCAAAACCTATGATACCTCTATAATTCAACATGCCATAGCCATGACTTCAAATGAAAAGCCAGTTCAATAGAAGCTTCACAAAATTCACCCAAACCTTGAAAGTCAAATCAAATATGAATTGAGCAAGATTCTGAAGGCCAAAATAATCTTCCCTGTTAGACATTATAAGTGGATATCGAATATGGTACCTGTAAGGAAAAAGAATGAGGACATCAGGATTTGTATTGGTTTTAGAACCCTGAATCAAGCTTGTCAAAACCCTTGCCTACTATGGAGCAGATATTGCAATCAATTGCGGGTTTTGAATTATTTTCTTTTCTATATGGATTCTCAGGATATAATCAAATTCTTTTGCATCCAGATGATAGATTAAAGACAACATTCAGGACCAAGTGGGGAACATATGCCTATCAGAAGATGCCTTTCGGATTGATTAATGTTTGTGCCACATTTCAATGTGCTATGGACATTTCCTTCAGAGGTTTAATCAATAAATTGGTTGTTATTTACTTGGATGATATCACAGTCTATTCTAAGGATAGGAACAATCATTTGAGTGACCTGAAGCACATTTTCGAAAGATGCAAGAAATATGGCATTTCTTTAAATCCCAAAAAATATTATTTTGCTTTACCAGAAGGCAAACTTGTTGGATTTATAGTATCCAAGAAAGTAATTTACATTGATCCTGATAGAGTCCAAGAGATCGAAAAGATTACCCTCCCACACAACAAAAAAACCATGCAATCATTCCTGGGCCAAATAAATTTTGTTAAATGATTTGTACCAGATTTTTCACAAATTGTCCTACCCCTTCAAGCAATGATAAGGAAAAATGCAGTTTTCAGAAGGAACAAGGATGAAAGAGAGTCTTTTGAGTTGATAAAAAAAGCCTTTATTAGTGCTCCTTCATTAACAACCACTGACTTTCTCAAACCTTTTGTATTATATAATTTTCATCTGATACATCATATGTAGCAGTTTTGACACAGTTGAACGATAAAAATATCGAGGCACCCATCTCCTTTTTTAGTTCTAACTTGCAAGGTGCCAAATTAAATTATTCAGCTGTTAGGAAACAAGAATTTGCTGTTTTTAAAACTTTGGAAAATTTTAGACCTTTTCTTCTTAAAACCAATACAAAGATAGTTGTACCCTATCCTACAATAGGACAACTATTGATCCAAAGAGAAGTAGGGGAGAACAGAGCTAATTGGATAACTGCACTCCAAGAATATGATGTAGAAATCTGGCCAGCTAAAATTGTCAGGGGCCAAGGTTTTTGCAGGATGTTAACAGAAGCTTCCCAGTTACCACCAGAAGAAGATCAAGGTAATGAAGTGCAAATATCAGAGATAAGCCCCAATGATACGCAATCACATTATGCTGATTTGAAATTTTATCTAAAAAATAGATATTCTCCTATGCATCTTAATTATAAAACAAAGAGAGCTTTAAGATTGAAATCAAATTACTATGAGCTAGTCAATGATGTATTTTTTAGGAAGAATTATGATTCATTATTGCTAAGATGCCTAGAGAAACCTGAAGCCAAAAAGATGATGCAGGAATTACATGATGGACTAGCTGGAGGACATTTTGGAGGAAATACTACTGCTCACAAAATCCTACACGCAGGACATTATTGGCCAACGATATTCAAAGATGCACATGAATATGCAAGGAAGTGAAAAACTCGTCAAACCACGACTAGAAGAGAAAGAAAGCCAACATTCCCTTTACAACCAGTTAGCATCCAACAACCATTCGAACAATGGGCATTAGACATAATTGGTGAGATTGTTCCTAACTCTTCCAAGAAGCATAGGTACATCCTTACAACTACTGATTACTTTACTAAGTGGGGAGAAGTCGTCCCATTAAAGATAGCTAATATAGAAAACATCACAAAATTCATTGATTAGTACATAATTACCAGGTTTGGCTTACCCTCAGCTTTAATCTTTGACAATGCATCTTACTTTTCTGGAAATACAACGGTACAATTCACTCTTAAGCGAGGTTTCAAGTTGAAATATTCAACCAATTATTATCCTCACGATAATGGATTAGTAGAATCAACAAACAAGAACCTCATGAGAATTATCAAAAGGAATATTGATCAAAATCAAAGGAATTGGCACAAAGCATTAACATTTTCTCTATCGGAAGATAGGATTACTCAAAAAGCCTCTATTGGTTCTTCTCCTTTTGCTTTAATTTATGGAAAAGAAGTTGTTCTTCCCATAAACGTAGCAATCCCATATTTTTCCGTAGTACAATTCATCAATGAAAACCCTTCATCTTCTCTCTAGGCTAGACAATTTCAAATTCTCAAGCTTGAAGAAGAAAGAGAAAAGGCTAAACAAACCCACTTCCATCATCAACAATTAGTCAAATCTTCTTTTGACATAACTTTTGCCAGTCAAAAAACTCTTGAAGTAGGTGACTTGGCTCTGAAATGGGACAAAGCACACGAGGAAAAGGGTAGGCATACCAAATTCCAAAGGCTATGGCTTGGCCCTTTTCAAATCATTGAAAAAATTTGACAATCAACATTTCTTTTACAAGACTTGTCAGGTGAGAAGGATTCTTTGCCCGTTAATGGGAAAATTTTGAAAAATTACTTTTCCTAGGAGATAACCTCTTCCAATTTTGTAACATATTGCTTTTTAGGAAAATAATGGTTAACAAGTATTTATTTTTGTCTTTTCAAAGTAAAATCTTTGATAACATTTATGCTTTTATGCTTTTATAAGAAACTAAGAGTTAAAAGGAATAATTAGGACATTTGAGTACTAAAGTAAACTTGATTTCTTTGGAAAAATGTAATCTTTCTCAAAACATTTATTTTACAAACAAACTCTTATCTTCAAAGAATATGAAGGTTTTGTTGACAGTCAAGAAAAGAATATTTAACCTAGTAAGGACTTTCTGGAGATTAGTATCTTAAAAACTCTATCATTATCACCCAAAACTCTCAAAAGTGCTAATGATCCACTACATTTGTTGAAATTTTCCTTTTTCAAAGTGGAATTCTAAAATATATAAACTTAAAAGATAAAAAGTCTCATTACGAGCTTGTTTACCATGTTCATAGGGAAGTGATTAAAACTGATATTACCAATACCTCATATCAAACAGGGTAATAGCTAATGATCTCAATCAAAAGACAAGGGGTCTCATTAAGAGCCATCTTGTTCAGTTTAGTTACAACTAGTGAATGGAATTGTCACTAGTAGGTTACCACGCCTAGACAATGTCGTTTAAGAAACCAAAAAAAGAAAAAGATTACATTCAAAAGGGAAAAAAGGGACAAGGTCCAAATGAGATTCAATCCAAGTGAATATCATTTTTAAATTTGAAAATTCACATAGATTGGATAATGAATCATTGTTGGTTAAAATATAACCCTGTCGAGGCTATGAAAGCCTGTTGACAACAAAGGCCCTATCTGTGATAAATGAGTAAACATCAAAAAACTAATCTACAAAAGACACCTGCTATATTACTTTAAACCTTATTATTGGCTGAAGAAAATGTTTATAACTCTATCATTACAAGGGTAAAGTAATTAAGCAAATAAGCTGAGCAAGTAATGATGATTCCAGAGAAATTTTGTTTACCTTATAACTCATGTAATCAATATTCTTATAACTCTAATTACTTCGAAAGTTTTTAGAAATTTCAGAAAACTACTCAGAGATAACTTGTTCTCCCAAGTGAATCGCCAATTGTTGTACTACGAAACAACTCCCCCAATTATAAAGAATAATAACTAAGGTTAGGGATAATAATATCTAACTCTAAGAAAATACCTAGCAAAACCTTACAAAATGAACTAAGGATGAAATCCACATCGCAAATCGCACTTTTCCGAATGACTATTTTAAAACACCTTCAGAAAATTGAGATATGCGATTAAGTCTCATGCTGTGATAACATCACCTTGTCATTTCGCAATTGCATTTTTCACTTCACAATGTTCGCAAGAAAATAACCATGCCATTAGAACGACCATTAGCGATTTGCGAAATGGGATATTGCGATATCCGCAATCTCATTTCGCTTAATGCATCTAGTAGCACTATACTGTATCCCTTTAAAGACTGCAATGCATGATTAAGAGTGCTAAAACGTGTGAAATAATTAAGTTTTAAATACCAAAACAAATGAGTTGATAGGTTAATAAATATTTAGTGACCCGAGGAAGGATAATCATTTTCTAGGTTATGGGTAATTATAATCGAGTATCTCACTAAACCTTTCTCATGATCCAAAGTCATTTTAGAGAAGCTTTCAGTCTTAATTACCTGATATCATCTACACTGATATATCTTGTCTATTTCAGGGAAGCGACAAAAGACATGTGACTAAGAAAGGTGATCCAGAAATAGAGCAAATAGACCATTGTTGAATCTGAGTTTACAGAGATGGCTCCTATCTTTGCTGATACATTTTGTGATGATGTTGGAGGTGCAACAGCTTGGGAAGTAATTTACAATAGGCTGGAGGATGAGAGTCCTAAAATCACTGTTACGAGAGAAAAAAATGACTCAACAAGGCCTTCAAGACTTTAATGCAGAGATGCTTCTTGTTCTTTCCTTCATAGGATAGGAGCAAGAGCTAAAATCCTCCCATACATAGATATGATCAGGTGGGTGATTGAAAACCTTATCGTTGAAGATAGGTAGTTCAAGAATTCAAGGATGGAGCTCATAGGGTTGTTTAGAGCAGAGGAATTGAAGAAGATGTACCACATACCTCACCCGAAGGATATCTACAACAACACATTTATGGCTAACTTCGCAAAGAAGAACCTAGACCCCTTCAAGCTAATTAAGGGTTGTAGGGTGTTGGACAACAAATTAAAATATGACAAATTGGGTATGTATGCTATAATCTCTTTGGCAAACCCCTACAACTATGTAGTAGCCATGTTAAGTAGATTGTATGGGCTACCCAAATACTAAGTTTTCAATAGAATGGATTCCCCTTATTGATGCCTATGTTAATTCCCATACAATGAATTGGTCTTCCATCCTATTTGGAAACCCAGCCACCACCATTATCGAATATCGAAAGAAGAAAGACTCCTCTTTAGATAACCTCCCTACCTTCTATTTTAGTACCTACATAATGGATGCTATCTGTTTTTGCAGAACATTTCCAACCATGGGTTGGAAATGGACCTTACAAGATCCTTACCCAATCCATATCAGTCATAAACAAATATGGGAATCACAGTACATACCTCATTTCTATAAGATATTTCATGCTGCTGTGTTGCCCCTACATCAAATAATTTTCAATTAGAAAGCCCCTAGGTTTTCCCAAGAATTCGTAGCAGACTTGCTTACTGTCGGCAAGTATTTCATTGAAGAACGGTTTACCTACATTAGGGTTTTTGGTAGCACAACTGATTGAGATGTCCTTCCTTTATATGTTTATGATAAGTTATTAGCAAGAGAGATTGCCTACCAGACTATGGGAAGGGGCCTGACTAAAGTTCTCAAATACGACAAGAAGTCATTATGGCCCACTTTCCCTATCAAATGTGGTTCTTTTTCTTTAACCAATTTTGTTCATGCTACTAAGGAATCAACACATATGGAAGCCCTCAGGATTCATACATTACCTAAGAGGCAATTTGATCCAAACAAAGTGGCATATAATGTCACTATTGGAGTAAAGCTCAAGCCATAAAATCATGAAGATAATTATTTTGAGGATTTGTTAAAGTTGGTTGTATCCTTCGAACAAGCATTCGAATGGGTAAAGGCGAATTTGAAACCTGAATATTTTCAAATATTTCATGAATTCATAGGTGAGAGGCTCTGGGTGATCCCAATGCATCTATTAAAGCCTGAGGATAAGTCTACACCAAGTGTCACTATTGATAGTGGAGGCCCTAGCTCTCAAGTAGACTCTCAATTAAACACTGAGAAGACACCAAACATAGGGAAACCCCAAGACGTAGACAACACAAATGAGTCCAGTAGGAAGTTAGCTGAGAAATAAGTGATGAGCACCTCGATCATAGAGATTAGTTTAGAGGCCAAAAGCAATAGTTTGGAGTAGGAGTGGGATTAGTTTAATTAGAAATTGAAAGGCACTCCCAAAGCCTCAAATACCCAAGAAACAGAGGGATGTAAAACTCCTCTTCACGTTCATAAGGATACAGAGCCCAACTCTATTGGCAAACAGTCCACACCTATGGAAGAACAAGAAACAACGCCCCAACATACTAAATTTATCCCTACTATGCCCACATCAAAAATGATTCCAAAAGTAATGGAAATACCTCCACTTGATGTGTTCTAAAGCCCTCTCCACAAGGATGTAGTTAGAAGGCGTAGGAAAAGGAGAAGGGTAGATACACCCGAATTCCCACCTGGAAACGAGCCAATGGATGTTGTTTGGAAGGAAATTCCTTTCAAACCGTCCGAGAATTTGACTAGATTATCACAATTCTCGAGAGCATACGCACCAACCACTATGGACAAGGCTACTAAGGTCTCTAATTTACTAAGGGAGAAAGAGAAGAGAATTGTGTAGCTCGAACAAGAGCTCGAGGCAGAGAAAGCAAGTGCAAACAGGCAGGTGGCTGAGCAGCTCACACAATTGCAGCAAGATATGGAGGTCCTAAAAATAAGCCATGAAGCCGATATATCAGCCAAAAATATGCAACTCCAAGAAATGCAGCAATCGATGGAAAGATAAAAGGATGTTCCCACTACTGAGGAGTTCATTAAAGAGGCCTTGGAATTAAATTCCCTTCTAGAAATAGGAGGAGTATTTCTGCCATAAGATGTCACACATTACTCCCTATCTGACTACTAGCAACTAGCTGACAGATAATGCAATTGACCAGAGAACAATGTTTAATGATTTAAACACCAAAATCTCTGAGTTCATCGAATGGCAAGAAAAAGAAGATGGAAGGAAAGTCAATCTACTCGAGCTTGAGGAAAATCATAAAGACATACTCTTCACAGATTGAGATGTGAGAATAAAATAGGCCAAGCTAGCAGTCGCAAGGGTAGCTGGAGTATCAAATAATATCATTAAGGCATTGAATCACATCTTGTTTGCCACCAATCTCATTAAGGAAGGCAATGTGAAAGAAATGCCCAATTTAACTGCTCTGTATAAAGGCTGGCAAGAAAACGCAAGGAGTCAAAGAGAGGCAATCACAAAAATGACCGCGACCAATTGGGAGTCGTATTGGCATTATCTTGTTAAGCCACATAGCCAGATTATGACTGTTAATTGTTCCCTTCATACGACTCAAAGGACACTGCCACCACTCACCAATGTGATCTTCACAGGACAGCTCAGGACACATTTTGGGCAACTCCTCAAATTCAATTGATGACCGATATTGGTGATTTAAAGGACAATCTGGCAGACATCAAGTCATCCTCTTAGTTCTGTTTATTTAGCCTCTGCTTATTTGTGGCGTTAGTTATCTAGTAACGAGGAAGGTTGTTTGAAACCTCCTCAAATTTTGTATAATCTATTTTTGCACATTTAGTTAGAATAATATTTATACCCTTCTCATGCATTTAGAGAAGGGTCCATAATTTTATCAAAAACGTTTGCGAAGAATGCACTATTGTAAGTTTGTGAATGCTTTGGTGAAATTATGGAACATGATTGTTTCTTTTAGATATCAGACTACTTTCCTTCGTTGATGCACTTTTGTATTCTTGGGAGACAATTTGATTTGAAGAAAGAAGTTGGTCTATGTCATTTGTCAAATGACAAGGACTTCACACATACGGTACTATTACGTGTACGCTTGATTCTATTTCCATTAAATAGTGGAAAAACTTTACTTTCATGAATTATATGTGAGATTCATTGTTTCTGTTAAAGTGTTAATTGCACCTCTATATGATGCCTAGCAAAAATTGTGATCTTCATATATAACTCATCATATATGCGATATATTTTATAAAATCCTTTGACTAACTATTTAGTTAAAGGAATTATCTTTTACGTTATCATCTATGTTTAGTTGTGTTCAATCTTTATTATCACATATTAAACAGATATCTTTGTAGATCACATACGATACAGGAATACTCGAGTTTATATTAGAATAAGTTAATTAGAGAAATTGCATTATAGAATAGGTCACTTATATTATCATTACTCTATTGCAAACACTCATGAACGACCCACTCTCATCTTAAAAGCCACACTAGGAAACTGGTCCCATTATCCCTAGTCCGAGCCATCACTTTAAACAGAAAAGGAGTTGTCTTAACATTCAGACCGGGTGGTTATCCCCCATGTTTTGACAACAGAATTATGAGGTTGCAACATTTTGGCACTAGATGGAGGGCATTCAACTGCGAATGGAATATAAACCTAAAGATCATTCGAAAAACATTCATAAGAGTCAAAACCCCTCCACCATTTCTATGCCTTTTGAAACTTGTTCAAAATCTCCTGATCGGAATTCCGATGCTATAGAAAAATCTCCCTCGTCTCCTAAAATATTAAGGCAACCACCCTCTCCAGATTACACTCTCAAGTCTCCCAAAGTTCATTATTTGATATAGAAATTGGAACAGATATCCATTTTCGCAGAGAACCCAGAGACACCCGAAGTGTCTGAAGAAAGTGTTACCTCCTTATTACAACAAACTGGTGTATTGACTAGACTGCAAAGTGAAAGACTTGGGGTTACCCCTTTCGAGTTCCCCATTCCTCCATGACGTAGGAAAGTCACTTCATCAACATCTAAATCAGAAACCAACTAGATCACATCACCTTTCCATCCATTTACTTCCCCATCCACTTCTATTCAATCCACGACTTCTCAAATATCCACTTCTCCAATTAGTACTACAATTAACATCATGTTCGCCACCAATCCCATTAAAGAAGGCAATATGAAAGAAATGCCTGATTTAACTGCTCTGTACAAAGGCTGGAAAGAAAAGGCGGGGATTCAAAGAGAGGCAATTAAAAGAACTGACCATGACCAACTGGGAGTCGTATTGGCAGTATATTGTTAAGCCACATAGCCAAATTATGACTCTCAGTTGTTCCCTTCATACAACTTAAAGGATGCTATGACAGCTCAACGATGCGATCTTCACAAGACACATTTCAGGCCACCTCCTCAAATTCAACCGATGAACGATATTTTGGATTTAAAGGACAAGATGTCAGACAACTAGTCATCCTCTTAGTTCTTTTTATTTAGCCTCTCTTTATTTTTGGATTTAGTTACCTATTTAGGAGGAAGTTTGTTTGAAACCTCCTCAAATTTTGTATAATCTATTTTTGCACATTTAGTTAGAATAATACTTATACCCTTCTCATGCATTTAGAGAAGGGTCTAGAATTTTATCAAAAAAATTTGCAAAGAATGCACTATTGTAAGTTTGTGAATGCTTTGGTGAAATTATGGAACATGATCGTTTCTTTTAGATGTTAGACTACTTTCCTTTGTTGATGCACTTTTGTATTCTTGGGAGACAATTTGATTTGAAGAAAGAAGTTGGTCTATGTCATTTGTAAAATGAGTAGGGCTTCACACATATGGTATTATTATCGTGTATGCTTGATTCTGCTTCCATTTAATTAGTGGAAAAACTTTACTTTCATGAATTATATGTGAGATTCATTGTTTTTGTTAAAGCGTTACTTGCACTTCTGTACGATGCCTAGCTTAAATTGTGATCTTCATATATAACTCGTCATATATGTGATATATTTTATAAATTCCTTTGACTAACTATTTAGTTAAAGGAATTATCTTTTACGTTATCATCTTTGTTTAGCTGTGTTCAAACTTTATTATCACATGTTAAGCAAATATCTTTGTAGATCGCATATTGTATAGGAATACCCGGGTTTATATTAGAATAAGTTAATTAGAGAAATTGCATTATAGAATAGGTCACTTATATTATCATTATTCTATTGCAAACACTCATGAACCACCCACTCTCATCTTAAAACCCACACTAGGGAACTGGTCCCATTATCCCCAGTCAAAGCCACCACTTTAAACAGAAAAGGAGTTGTCAAAGGTCTGGACCGGGTGGTTATCTCCCATGTTTCGGTAGCAAAATTCTACGGCCACAAAATTTAGGTGCTAGAAGGAGAGCATTCAACTGTGAATGGCATATAAAACTAAAGATCATTCAAAAAGCATTCATAAGAGTCAAAGCCGTCCACCATTTCTACACCTTCTGAAACTCGTTCAGAATCTCCTAATTGGAAGTCCGAAGCTGTAGAAACATCTCCCTCATATCCTGAAATAGTAAGGAAACCACCCTCTCTAGATTACACTCCCGAGTCTCCCGAAGTTCATTCTTTGATGCATAAATTGGAATAGATATCCATTTCCGCAAAGATACGAAAGAGACTCGAAGTGTCTGAAGAAAGTGTTACCTCCTTATTACAACAAACTGGTGTATTGACTAGACTGCAAAGTGAAATACTTGGGGTTACCTCTTTTGAGTTCCCCATTCCTCCATGACATAGGAAAATCACTTCATCAACATGTTAAGTAGAAACCAGTGAGATCACATCACATTTCAATCCATTTACTTCCCCATCCACTTCTATTCAATCCACGACTTCTCAAATATCCACTTGTCCAATTAGTACTACAATTAATAGTATTAATCTAGTAGTAAGTTCTTCGCCATCTATACCTACTTTTGGACCGACCTTCCCATTTTCTTAGTTCCCAACTCAAGTTATGGCCAATCAACCTTGGACAAATCCTGGTGTTGTCCTAGTTGCAAATCCAAATGCACTCCCAGCCGTGTAACATCTAAATAATTTTATGTTAGCCATGAATCTCAATGAGGTTGCACATGAATATTTTGTAATCATACTATTTCCCTATACTTTCCAAGGATCTGCTGGGTCATCATATTTTTCCCTCCTGGCAGGCTCAATTAGAGACTGGGATATTTTTCAAGAAGTATTTCTTGCAAAATTTGGTGATGATAGGACCATGGCATCCTTGATCAATGATATTTCTAATTTGAAAGCTAATCCTGATGAAAAGATCAAAAATTTCAACTCCATATTTAACAAATTGCTAAACAAAATCCAAGTTGCTTCTAAATCTGCTATAGATGTACAAATAGAATGGTATGTATCATCTCTTCCTTCTAAAATTGCAATTTTTGTAGATAGAGCCAATAAGGCTACCCTTGTAGAAAACATGAAAGAAGCCCTGTCTGTAGAAAGAAGAATCATAGCTTTGGAAAAGAGATCACAAACAGATAAAAGGAAGTCCAAGAAAGTAACACTTAAGGGTGGCTCTAAGAAGAAAGCTTCAAAAGACCCTTTCGATATTGAAGGCCTTCAGAAAGTGTTAAAAGTAATGTCTAACGAAATGGTTGAAATTAAAAAGCAGGTCGCGGAATCATCTACTCTCAAGAAACCTATTCGATATTCACAAAGAACCCTTCTTTTGCATCACAATCCCCAAACACCATTTCAAATGTTGAATCTAACCAAGAAGTAGAAGAAGATTCTCCAAATGAAGCGAAAGTTGAAATGGAAGAAGAAATTGAACTAAATGGGATGTGGGATTTCATCCTCCCAACTGAAGAAGAGGCACAAGCGATTCCAGTGACTACAAGAAGCAAAATTGTCCTAACACGTCTATCAAAAATTAGAAGCAAAAAGTTTCTACTCTTGCAAAGGAGAAAATAGTAGCTAAGAAATATAAGACTAGCCAAACTGATCCTGTTCCTCCAGATTTCCAAAATTCCTAAAAAACATTGGTAATCTCAGATACGGTCGAATACAATATAGTGGAAGACATGAAAAAGACTAGAGCTAACATCTCATTGCATGAGCTCACTAAACTCAAACAAAAACAGAAGATTCTATTAAGGGATTTGAAAGCAGTTCCAATATCTCCTCTATCATTTGTTGTAGTTACTCAAGCTGCCTACAATATGGGAAAACCTCCCTTGTCCTCAAACAAAGTAGATCCTTCAGATCTAGTTCTGATTGGTGATAGGTCTATTTCTCATGTTCCTCCATTTCTGCTCACTTATGAAATTTTCAACAGGAATGTTCACAACTGCCTTGTTGATTTAGGAGCCTCCTCAAATATAATGCCAAGAGTTGTGTGTACCAAATTGAACATTACACCTCAAAAATATGCAATGCACATAGTTCAGTTAGATAGAACAAAAGTAGAGGTGCTTGGAGAAATAACATCAGTTTCAATGAGGCTTTCCTCTAATCCAAAAGTTTCACAAATAATTGATATTTTAGTGGCCAATATCCTTGAATTTTACGGTTTAATTCTCAGTAGGGATTGATTTGAAAAGTTTCACAGTTATTTCAAAATTGATTGGTCTCACATGTGGTTGCCACACAATGATAAACCAAACCAAATCACGGTAGACCGAGAGAAAATCATGAAATATACAACCACCAACCTCGAGGGAAGAAACAAACCTATTTCCTTCACTAATAATATCATTGGAAATTACTTAGCCGAGTCCTCTTTATGACCCTTTAATGCTCAGAGATCTCCCTTTTTAGATAAAGCTCTAGTTTCTCAAATTGAAAATTTTTGACAAACAAATGCTTCCAGATGTCTAAATTTAGTAGATAAAGTTTCTAATAACTCTCTGTTCTGGACTCTCTATTTTGATGGTTCTAAATCAAAGGATGGCATGGGTGTAGGATGCATTTTGATCAATCTGCAAGGATATAAAACCATGTTGGCCTACAAACTTGAATTCTAGTGCACTAATAATATCGCTGAATATGAAGCACTGATCCAAGGACTGTATAAACCCATCGGTCTTAATGTCAAATACATGCAAGTCTATGGTGATTCTAAAATAATTGTGAAATAGGTGAGAAATACAATCCATTGTGTCTCTGGGCACCTTAAACACTATCAATATTTAGCTTAGAAATTCACTTCTCATTTCTATTTTTCAACATATCTTCAATCCTGAGATTGCAAAACACAAGTGCTGACTTACTTGCTAATGTGGCATCGAGGCTTATATCCTCAAAAGAGTTTAGTCCAGACAGATTTTCAATTTAGGCCATCTATTCCTGAAAATGTAACAAAATGGAGAGTATTCAACAATGATGCGCATATAGTTAATTTCCTTACATCAGATGGATCGTATGCAGAACAAATCATAGATGAACATGAGCATGATCTAGAAATCAAGCATAATCATGATCAAAACCCAATCCCAAAGTCTATGGTTAAGATGGAAGATCTTTATGATCTAAAGGATAGGTTCAGGAAAATTACTAAGTCCAAAACTCATAGTTCTACTCTGAGATTTGAAGTAGTGAACCTAGGGTCAAATGGAAAACCTCAAAATGTCAACCTAGGTCTTGACCTAACATCTAAAGAAAGAAATTCATTCATTAGGTTATTGAAAACATATAAAAGTGTATATTCTTGGGATTATGCAGATCTCAAAACCTATGATACCTCTATAATTCAACATACCATACCCATGACTTCGAATGAAAAGCCAGTTCAACAGAAGCTTCACAAAATTCACCCAAACCTTGAAAGTCAAATCAAATATGAATTAAGCAAGATTCTGAAGGCCAAAATAATCTTCCCTATTAGACATTATAAGTGCGTATCGAATATGGTACCTGTAAGGAAAAATAACGAGGATATTAGGATTTGTATTGGTTTTAGAACCCTGAATCAAGCTTGTCAAAACCCTTGCCTACTATGGAGTAGATATTGCAATCAATAGCAGGTTTTGAATTATTGTCTTTTCTATATGGATTCTCAGGATATAATCCAATTCTTGTGCATCCAGATGATAGATTAAATACAACATTCAGGACCAAGTGGGGAACATATGCATATCAGAAGATGCCTTTCGGACTGATTAATACTGATGCCACATTTCAATGTGCTATGGACATTTCCTTCAGAGGTCTAATCAATAAATCGATTATTATTTACTTGGATGATATCATAGTCTATTCTAAGGATAGGAACAATCATTTGAGTGACCTAAAGCACATTTTCGAAAGATGCAAGAAATATGGCATTTCTTTAAATCCCAAAAAATCTTATTTTGCTTTACCAGAAGGAAAAATTCTTGGATTTATAGTATCCAAGAAAGGAATTTATATTGATCCTAATAGAGTCCAAGAGATCGAAAAGATTCCCCTCCCACACAACAAAAAAACCATGCAATCAGTCCTGAGCCAAATAATTTTTTTTAAATGATTTGTACAAGATTTTTCACAAATTGTCCTACCCCTTCAAGTAATGATAAGAAAAAAAATTCAATTTTCAGAAGGAATAAGGATGAAAGAGAGTCTTTTGAGTTGATAAAAAAAGCCTTTATTAATGCTCCTTCATTAACAACCCCTGACTTTCTTAAACCTTTTGTATTATATAATTTTTCATCTAATACATCATATGTAGCAGTTTTTTCATAGTTGAACGATGAAAATATCGAGGCACCCATCTCCTTTTTCAATTCTAACTTGCAAGGCGCCAAATTAAATTATTCAGCTGTCAGGAAACAAGAATCTACTGTTTTTAAAACTTTGGAGAATTTTAGATCTTTTCTACTTAAAACCCATACAAATATAGTTGTACCCTACCCTACAGTAGGACAACTATTGATCCAAAGAGAAGTAGGGGAGAAAAGAGCTAATTGAGTAACTGCACTCCAAGAATATGATGTATAAATCTGGCCAGCTAAAATTGGCAGGGGCAAGGTTTTTGCAGGATGTTAACAGGAGGTTCCCAGTTACCACCAGAAGAAGATCAAGGTAATGAAGTGCAAATATCAGAGGTAAGCCCCAATGATATGCAATCACAATATGCTGATTTGAAATTTTATCTAAAAAACAGATATGATCCTATGCATCTTAATTATAAAACAAAGCAAGCTTTAAGATTGAAATCAAATTACTATGAGCTAGTCAATGATGCATTTTTTAGGAAGAATTATGATTCAGTATTGCTAAGATGCCTAGAGAAACCTGAAGCAAAAAAGATGACGTGGGAATTACATGATGGACTAGCTGGAGGACATTTTGGAGGAAATACTACTGCTCACAAAATCCTACACGCAAAACATTATTTGCCAACGATATTCAAAGATGCACATGAATATGAAAGGAAGTGAAAAACTTGTCAAACCACAACTGGAAGAGAAAGAAAGCCAACATTCCCTTTACAACCAGTTAGCATCCAACAACCATTCGAACAATGGGGATTATACATAATTGGTGAGATTGTTCCTAACTCTTCCAAGAAGCATAGGTACATCCTTACGGCTACTAATTACTTTACTAAGTGGGTATAAGTCGTCCCGTTAAAGATAGCTAATACAGAAAACATCACAGACTTCATTAATCAGTACATAATTACTAGGTTTGGCTTACCCTCAGCTTTAATCTTTGACAATGCATCTTACTTTTCTGGAAATACAACGGTACAATTCACTCTTAAGCGAGGTTTCAAGTTGAAATATTCAACCAATTACTATCCTCACGGTAATGGATTAGCATAATCAACAAACAAGAACCTCATGAGAATTATCAAAAGGACTATTGATCAAAATCAAAGGAATTGGCACGAAGCATTAACATTTTCTCTATGGGAAGATAGGATTACTCAAAAAGCCTCTATTGGTTCTTCTCCTTTTGCTTTAATTTATGGAAAAGAAGTTGTTCTTCCCATAAACATAGCAATCCCATCTTTTTCCGTAGTACAATTCATCAATGAAAACCCTTCATCTTCTCTCTAGGCTAGACAATTTCAAATTCTCAAGCTTGAAGAAGAAAGAGAAAAGGCTAAAGAAACCCAATTCCATCATCAACAATTAGTCAAATCTTCTTTTGACATAACTTTTGCCAGTCAAAAAACTCTTGAAGTACGTGACTTGGTTTTGAAATGGGACAAAGCGCATGAGGAAAAGGGTAGGCATACCAAACTCCAAAGACTATGGAATGGCCCTTTTCAAATCATTGAAAAAATTGGACAATCAACGTTTCTTTTACAAGACTTGTCAGGTAAGAAGGATTCTTTGCCCATTAATGGGAAAATTTTGAAAAATTACCTTTCCAAGGAGATAACATCTTCCAATTTTGTAACATATTGCTTTTTAGGAAAATAATGGTTAACTAGTATTTATTTTTGGCTTTTCAAAGTAAAATCTTTGATAACATTTATGTTTTTATGCTTTTATAAGAAACTAAGAGTTAAAAGGAATAATTAGGACATTTGAGTACTAAAGTAAACTTGATTTCTTTGGAAAAACGTAATCTTTCTTAAAACATTTATTTTACAAACAAACTCTTATCTTCAAAGAATATGAAGGTTTTGTTGACAGTCAAGAAAAGAATATTTAACCTAGTAAGGACTTTCTGGAGATCAATATCTTAAAAACTCTATCATTATCACCCAAAACTCTCAAAAGTGCTAATGATCCACTACATTTGTTGAAATTTTCCTTTTTCAGAGTGTAATTCTAAAATATATAAACTTAAAAGATAAAAAGTCTCATTACGATCTTGTTTACCATGTTCATAGGGAAGTGATTAAAACTGATATTACCAATACCTCATATCAAACAGGGTAATAGCTAATGATCTCAATCAAAAGACAAGGGATCTCATTAAGAGCCATCTTGTTCAGTTTAGTTACAACCAATGAATGGAATTGTCATTAGTAGGTTACCATACCTAGACAATCTCGTTTAAGAAACCAAAAAAGAAAAAGATTACATTCAAAAGGGAAAAAGGGGACAATGTCCAAGTGAGATTCAATCTAAGTGAATATCATTTTTAAATTTGAAAATTCACACAGATTGGATAATGAATCATTGTTGGTTAAAATATAACCCTGTCGAGGCTATGAAAGCCTGCTGACAACAAAGGCCCTATTTGTGATAAATGAGTAAACACCAAAAAACTAATCTACAGAAGACACCTGCTATATTACTTTAAACCTTATTATTGGCTGAAGCAAACGTTTATAATTCTATCATTACAAGGGTAAAGTAATTAAGCAAATAAGCTGAGCAAGTAATGATGATTCCAAAGGAATTTTGTTTACCTTATAACTCATGTAATCAATATTCTTATAACTCTAATTACTTTGAAAGTTTTTAGAAATTTCATAAAACTACTCAGAGATAACTTGTTCTCCCAAGTGAATCGCCAATTGTTGTACTACAAAACAACTCCCCCATTTATAAACAATAATAACTAAGGTTAGGGATAATAATACCTAACTCTAAGAAAATACCTAGCAAAACCTTACAAAATGAACTAAGGATGAAATCCACATTGCAAATCGCACTTTTCCAAATGACTATTTTAAAACACCTTCAGAAAATTTTGATATGCGATTAAGTCTCATGGTGCGATAACATCACCTTGTCATTTCGCAATCACATTTTTCACTTCACATTGTTCGCAAGAAAATAACCATGCCATTAGAATGACCATTAGCGATTTGTGAAATGCGATATTGCGATATCTGCAATCTCATTTCACTTAATGCATCTGGTAGTGTTAACACCCAGGTTGTTCCCTATGACTCCCAAGGGAATACAGCCGGGGTAACCACTAACCAATCTTTGGACTACAGCTTCTAGCCCAGCTGTAATCAGAGAGGGCTCTCTCTTTAAGGTTTGTCTCTGTTCTATGGAGATTTTAGGCTAGTTGTGAAGTAAAGGTTTTTTGTTTATATTTGGTTGGAAGGATGCCTTTCTGTATTTAAAGTGGAGATCTGCAGATGAATTTAGTCCATTGGGCAATGGAGTCTGTGTCTACTGGTTTCTTGAGGTCTTGAGTTTGAGCAGCTAGAGTTACAGGGCCATTTAGATATTTCATGAAACAAACTAGAAATTGTGATGATGAAGCGTAAACAACCAGTGAAAAGCAATTAAGAATTTTCCACTAAGCTGGGTTGTGGGAAAGGGATGTATTCCTCAGGAGCAAACTTGAATTCCTGAAACAATAATCACTGTGAAGATATAGTGTGAAAGAGTAGCAATTAAGAATTACGCTTTTGTTACTATAACTGAAGAAAAGACATTCAAATAGCTTAGATTGAGTTCAGGGTAATCTGTGATTAAGTCCTGGAACTATTCTTTTTCCTTGCTATTAACTATTTAAACACAGGAAACATGAAAGAGATATGAAAGATAACAAACACATAACAAAGAGTTATAAGAGGAACTTATTGTGCCATGAGATACGCAGGAATCCTGCAACTTTCAGCTAAACACCAGCAAAACATCAAGCAACACAGAGCTTTGGAAATTCCATCGTCCTTTGTATTATTTCTCTGAGAGTTACAATGAAAGAAAAGCAGAATAGATATGAACAATCTCTTACATCCAACGTCCAACCCCTGCTAAGTTATGCGAGGGGGAATATATAGAAGTGTTTCATACAAAATATCTCAGGCATTGAGTCATCTGAGAGGTAAAATATCTTCATTAACTCGTATAGGAGTAGTAGATAAGAAGTTATTACAATCTTTAATACAACATAAGTGCTCTTTACTCCTGTCAGAAGATTTTGACCTTTAGAGCTCACTGAGTCGGTTGAGCGCTTTGTTATAACTGCTGAATGACATGTCTGTGCAGCTTTGTCCTCCTGTAGCTTTTCGGCCCTGTCACCTGTGACTGCCAGTGCTGCTGTGGTGGCCGAATATTTGTGCTGAGTTGGCTCAGCCTCTTTCTGCATACCTGCTGATGTGTCCTTATCTTCTTGTGTATGCAAATTTAACTGTTTCAAAAAGGAAAAACATAATTACTGGCTTTGATTTAACAGTAATTGTATTAAATTATCCCACACATCCTGTGTAGGCAATTGATGCCTCAAAATTGACCCCATGGTCTCATCTGCTTTTGTATACTTGTAAAAATGGGGAGGCTCATCAAACAAGTGTGTAATTTCATTCATAATAAAAAATAAACTTTCCACCCTGTTGAAGAGGGTCTGTCCTGTTGCTGGCCCTGTCTCTGCTGATGTACTAGCTGTCTCTGCAATCTGATTGAGAGCAAAAGTGTTGACTCTCTTGGCATATTTTTCATGTGAGAGTAGCTTTCCTGATGGCTCCGTTGGGCTAGGAAGACCCCTGTTCTACAATGCCATGAACCTGTTCTGGAATTTGTTGATATCTGCTTGCATATCCTGGGTTCTTCTTTCCAGGGTCTGAACCAGGTTTCTTAGTGTGAGGACCCTTTTGATCAATGAGATAGTCTCAGTCCTGTTGCCAATTCCCATTTTGATCAGATGGGAGCTTGTCCAGTAGTTCAGCACATTTATCATTTTGCTGGCAATCTCAGGCATGTTGCCTAGAGATGCCCTTGCCCTTTGGATCTCTCTGTGTGCTTTTCCAATGAGAGTTATTTGCTCATGGATAGCCTCAATGTACTCCCACTGGTCTGTGATGGACTGGCCAATATTGGCCCACATGTTCTTCTTGAGTTCAGATGTCACTTTGTCCAGTGTGAGCTCTTTTTCTAGCTCAGTTATTCTCTTTTTGAGAGCCTTGACCTCTCTTTCTCTTTCGGCTACATTCTGCTTAGACTTGTCATATTTTTCATTGATTTTTGCCAGAGTGTCTTTGGCCTGATTTAACTCTGACATTTGAGCCTCCAAGGCCTGAATCTCAGTTCTCAGCTTTTGCATGTCAAGGCTTTCAGCCTGCTCTGTTGTTGGTGCTGAGATGGATGGTGCTGCCTGTTGTGTCTGCTGACTGGGAGGAGTAGTGGTTTGAGGAGCTTCCTCCAGATTAATTGTTTCTGGAGGAGCTTGTGAAGTTTGCCCTGCCTCCTTTTGCTGTAATGCTGTCTGAAGGGTGGCCTCTGTTTCTTGCAGCCTCTCTTGAGTGTGGATGAGCTCTTTATATAATGTGATCAGCATAGCAGCTACATCCTTGTCTTGTCTGAGCTGGGCAATCTCTTCTGTTTGAGGATGAAGAGTTGCTGGGATCTTTATCATTTTTCTCAATGCTGCCATATCAGCATCCCTTAGCTTCAGAATCTCTTGCACTGCCTTGACATCT
>APFE030472384.1:100453-116243 GCA_000404065.3 Pinus taeda | reverse complement strand
CACATCGAGCATCAACAACAAGTTCTCCAATTTTAAAGGATAACGCCACTTCAGTGCAAAATCAAACAAAACAACAGGCAGATCAACATCGTAGTGAAAAATATTTTGGTGTAGGTGATTGGGTATTTTTACTGCTACATATCAAGCAAGCTATTTATGAGAAGGAAATGTTGTCAATACTACATGCACTTAAAAAATGGCGACCTTACCGAATGGGAAGACACTTCAAGGTAAAAATGGATCATGATAGTCATAAATACTTTTTAGAACAACTATTATCTTTAGAAGAACAGAAAAAATGTGTCACAAATATGTTGGGTTATGAATTTGACATCATCTATAGAAAGTGGAAGCAAAATTTTGATGCAGATGCACTCTCAAGAAAGGATGAGGATGTGGAAGCATCGTTTTGTGCTATTTCTATTATCCAACTAGATTGGATAAACGAAGCAAGGGATGAATGGAAGAAAGACGAAGAGGTATGGCCACTTATTCAAAAGTTGCAGAAGATGCCAATTCAAACAATATTGCTAGAAATTGAAGAGGAAGGAAAAATCATATTGGAACCTGGAGCAGTCACAGAAACAAGAACCCGACAGCTACAAAATTGATCAATTTTAGAGTATCTCATCTAGTGGAAGAACTTACCCACTAAAGATTCCACATGGGAGGACAAGAATTTTATACAGGAGCATCAAGAACTACTCAAGTGTTGATGACAACACTTTTTGAAGGAGAGGGGCATGTTAGGCCCCTATACTACTAGGGTAACCCCTTATTGTTATTAGTGCAACCCCTTATTTTTATTAGTACAACCCCTTTATTATATTGATGTACCCATGTAGTGCCCACATTGTTACTATTGTGCCCCATAGAAGCCCACTATTGTTATTATTGTGGCCTTACATTATTATTGTTATGTCGGCTCTAATTATATTATGACCCCTTAGACTCCTATATATAGAAAGGAGTCTTTCATTTGTATCATCCAAGAATTGTTCATTTATGTAATGTAAAGGAGGTTGCCCCCTCGAAGAGGCTGAATTCTAAGGAGTTGATCTATCTTTTCTATCTTTTTCTTGAGCTAGTTTCATAACAAGTTAAGCCAGAGTATAAGGCAAAGTAGAGTAAATTCCTACAGCGTTTTCTGTAGAACATAGTTCTCTCTACTGCAATGACAAGTTGAATAGTTGATAAAAATATCATTGTTATTGTCCTTAATATGAAGTCAAAGATATTTCTTAGTATCAGAGAAGAGAAGAGTGACTCTATAACATACAAATTAAGGGCATCAAACATTTTTGTTCTTTTTGAATCCAAATGACTTAATGCTTTGGCTAGTAATTTGTCTCGCTGAGTTAAATATCAGGTACATATTTTTTTATGTCATCCTTATAGAATATTGTTCCAAGGAACAGAACACATAAAAGTGTAAAGGATTATCTAATGGCGCTATAGTTGGGACTTTTCTAGTTAGTCCACCATTGCTTCCACAAACAAGAATAGAATTTTCCAAAGAATGCTTGTGAGTACTGGGTTGCAAAGTAAAGATTTGTTGCTTTTGGAGATAGAGACCTCAACTCTGTTACCAATGCCCTGTTCCACCTTTATTTCCAAAAAGAGGAAAAAATATTAGAGAGTGAGTATAAAGTTGATATCTTTTGTCTTGCAAACTTCTTGTAATGCTAGATATCATATGCATAAAGAATCTCGTGGCGAAGTATTGATAACTATAATTCTTACTTATAGAGGGGAAATTGTGTCTAATCATTACAATAACATGATCACCATTTTATAAAGTCAATTGTTATTTTGACCATGAAAATCTTGTTTTATCTGAAGGTGTTTACCCAGTACACCCCCCCTCCCCCCAACCTGCAGTTGCAAGTTATGAGGGAGTTGGAGAGGTAGAATCTTTAGGACCTGTTGTGAAAAATATTCCAACTAAGACATCCATGAGAGTTATCTTTAGGACACCACTAACACCCATAAAAGTTGTAAAAACACCAGGTATGAATGCCCCTATAACGTCTCAGAGCAATTGAATTATGTTCTCACGCATTCCTTGATCCTTCATTTCCCACATAAAAATTTGGAACTTTTCGACCAAACTTTTCAGGTAAGAGAAGCCAAAAAAATTTGGCAGTAGTTGAATTACATAATAGACCAGTATAAGGGTTCAAATTCATATGTGGGCCATGTCAACAAAGTGATTGACATCTTCAAAATACATGGTTAGTGCTTTGAATGGAAGAAGCATTCCTCGCTTTGGAGAAACTCCTCTTGTAGCCTCCAAGCCCAATTGATTATTTCATTCTAAGTTAGTTGATTGGATTCTCATTCCTCTTATCTGCATAACAATTGCATAACCAAGTAATGAATAATTTATTATAGAACTCAAAATCATGGAGTTCAAGCTCCATCTATCCCCCTTAATTTGTTCATGAAACTTTGACGTACACTAGGCTAATAGTTGTCTTACAACCATTATTGTCATCTTTAGAAGACCCTTTCCTTGATATCAATGAATTTCTATTATGTCCTTACTTAGTACCATTCTCTTGGACTTTGCTTTTTTTCAAGATCTTCATTAAAAGCAATAGCTTGAGGTTTCCCAAGAGCTATGCACAAAAAAATCCCACATTATTTCTTATATGAAAGAGTTTGGTTAAAAAAAAAAGATGAACAAAAAGAGAATGACATATAGTGTTCTAGAGAAGAAACTCAAGTTTTAAGTATGCAAGAGCTAAAGTAAAAAGAACATTGAAGAGGACTCACACATTATTCCTAAAGCTTGCTCTTGAATTGGAAATGCTAGAGGTTTATATTGTGCTTTATGGGAAATGTTCAGAACATGGAGAGTCTAGATGTGGATAGTAATGATAGAGAATAAAATTAAACAATGTAATATGACTAACTTGATCAAAAGCCTAAGGCAAAGTAGAGTACATTCCTGCAACCTTTTCTATAGGACACGGTTCTCTCTACCGCAATTGAAAGTTGCACAGTTGATAGAAATATCATTGTTTTTGTCCTTGATATGCATTCAAAAATATTTATTAGTATCAGAGCAAGGAAAGAGTCTATAACATACAGAATAAGGGAAACAAAGTTTTTTTATTTTCCAGTCCAACCAACTTAATTCTTTGGCTAGTAATATGTCTCACAAAGTTAAATATCAGGTACATATTGTTTTGTGTCATCCTTCCAGAAGATTTTTCCAAGGAGAAAAGCACATACAAGTGTAAAGAAGTATCTAATAGTGTTATAGTCAAGACTTCGCTAGTAAGTCCACCATTGCTTCCATAAACAAGAATTGAATTGTCCAAAAAATGCTTGTGAATACTAGGTTGCAAAGTAAAGATATGTTGCTTCTGTTATCACTCAGATTGTCCCTAAGCTCTTGAAGGGATACGGCCGAGGTAACCACAAACCAATCTTTGGATTACAGGTTATAGCCCACCTGTAATCAGAGAGGGCTCTCTCTTGATGATTTAGCTTTGTTGATGATGATTTTAGGCTAGTGATTGGGTTCAGTGGGTTTTGTTTAGGTTTGGATGGTGTTTGAATGGAAGGAAGATGCATTCAAGCAGAGAGGCATGCATAGAGTGATAAGTTTCAAACCATTGGGCATGGATTCAAGGAGTAGGACCGCAGGTAGGCTTTCCTGATCACAAAGGAATATGGAGCAAGGTAGCTGCACATGAAACAACCTTCAAGCTAAAGAGATGGAGTGAAATGTAAGGAATGAGAGGCAATTAAGAATCTCTCAATCAGCTTAACAGAGGGAAGGAAAATGAGCTCTATCTAGGGGCAGTTAAAAATCCCTAGATAACTGTCATACATGGTGAATTAGGGCAAATATGAGCCAGATGGAATTCATACTTATGCCTAAAATGGATGGAAAACATAAAGAAACAGCAGAAATTGAGCATAGAGTGCAATTAAACAAGTTCTAAGCTAATCTTTCTTTCTGCTGCTTAGATAATGATATATGAATGGAAAAACAGAGGTAAGAAGCACTTATTGAATCATGTATCAGCACAAGAATTCCACAGTCACTCTTCAACCATTAAACACAGTAGACAATTCATTCTCCGAGCTCTTAAGCAGTCTTTGATTATAGAAATCATCAAGTATACAGTGCGAGTCTCTGCTGAAGCAAAACATCTAACCAACAAAAACCAACCCTCATTAAATTGTTCAGGGTCATCTTTATAGGTAAAATATCCAAAATTATTTATTAAACCTAAACTTGTGTTGGAATTAAATGCAAGTAAATATCCTTTGGACTGCGCCAGAGGCAGCTGGATCAAAATGAATTAATATGGTGTCTTTGGTGACCTGGTGCAATGGTTCTGCAATAATTGTGCTCTGAATTTTGGTCCACTGATCTTATGTGAGTTTTAATGTGCAGTCATTTGTGATGATGAGCTCTGAATGGTTCCTTAACTGCTTCTTGACTTTCAAGGTTTTATTTTAATGTTTTATTCGCCTCGAGCCCTGAGAAGATCTTCACTGATACACTTCGCCACAACACTGATACTCTTTGACACGGATTTTGGCTTCACATCTGCTCTGATACTCTTTGATGCCTGAACTGGGTCTTTCTCTTTCTTTTGATACGTTAAAAACTGCAAAATCAGGCCTTTTCTGCCTTTTTCGGTGCAAAAATGGCTGAGGAATCAAAAGATTCCCCAAAGATTCTCCAATATGGCCCATTTCCAGTAGCGATGCGCAATTAGTGCTAAGCGCTAATCGCGCATCGAAAACTACCTCAGAATTTCATTATGGACCTCCGAAGCCTCAATTTCGCACTTGCGCGTTTTTTTCAGCTGCTGACGTCAACATGACGTCAGAAGTACGGCGGATGACGTCAGCAGTGGGGTCCTCTTGTACAGTGATGACGTCAGCAGGGTGATGTGGCAATACGGCGGGTTATGTAGTGGCAGTATGGTGGCAGGCCGACGCAGGCAGGAAGGGGTGAGATGGCGGCAACTTGGCAGGTGACGTGGCACTCATGTCACGTAAGGGGAGAGCGGTTTCCGGTTTGCGTCGGACCGCCTTTGGTACGGGAGCGATATATGTCAGGGGCGGCCCGATGCAATGAACAGCCGACAGCTGTCCCGGTGTACAACAGGGAAACTGTCGTCCATCTGGTGCTATCGCACTGTTACGTAAGGGCGCCCAATATGCATGAGGGCCGTCGGATCCGGGAGAGGCGATTCGACAGTGGACGGGAGGAGAAGATGCACGGGTTTTAATCAAACTGCGCATGCCATAAACTTTAATTATTCGCGGCTTCGGGTGGGTTTTGAACTTTAGAAATTGGTGTGCTTTGGTGGGGGACTGTGGTTATTTTATTAATCAAACATCAATAAAATCCAAAATACAATGTGTGCGGGGTGTGGTATGGTTTGGTGTGTGGAGAAAGGGTTTAGCAGGGTTATTTACTTAACCAGATGTTAAATAAATCCCGAGAGTAGTGACACGGAAGGCTAATACTAGATCCCAGATGAATCTAACATTTCCCAACTTTTATTTATTTGGCTATAGTTTCCATGGGGGGAATATTTAATATTTTTGGGGTTTTATATAGCTTTTTGCATAATAGGGGATAGGGAAATGATTTAGGGAGCTAATAAATAGAATTAGAAGTTAATATGAACTTGTGAGGTGAAGTGTAGGGGAGGGGCTAAGTTTGTGAACTGAAACTTAGACATAGGAAGTGAATGGACTATGGAGAAATGACTTTTACACAAGAAATGTGGCTTCTTTTCACTAAGCCAACTCAGATGTCAACGTGGTTTGAACAAGAGTGGAGTGAAGATAGACCCTTGGGCAGATCCCAGGGTCCTTGAGGGGATGTTAGTGAATGATTTGGGAAATAAGAAGAAGGGGGAGTTAGACATGCCTCGCTTGAAGTCCTTCAAATGGGAACTGCCTGATAACTGTGATATGGATAAATATAACACTTAAAAATGTGGCATTGATCACAAATCAACATTCTGCAACCTCAAAATTACCTACCCAGCCTACTTTCCTAGCATTTTTTCTTCTTCTTGGTTTGGGTGCAATTTGGACTTGCAGACCCAGCTTTTCAACTTTTTCTTTTTCTGTCTTCCTATCTACATCTACACTTATTTCTTCCAAGGACCCAGATTAAGTAGTTGGGCTCCTTTGATTCTCTACCTGTCTAAGAATCTGCCAAGATTAAGCTGTTTGGCCAGATATTCATCCTCTATATTCTAAAACGAGAAATTGAAACCTAGGGAGACCAAGATTAAACTGTTTGGACCTCCCTTTAACTGAAAATTCTTCAAAAATGGACTAGTATATCAAAATTTGAACATAGCAGTGGCACTTGAAGTGGCACATTCTCCTGGCCTCCTTTTCTGGCATCTGTAGCAAATATGGAACATTGTAGCATGCAAAGAACGACATATTTGGCATGTAAAAATGTCAATCATGAAAGATGAGTAACCTGTTGCAGCATGAGGCTAACAGTGGCTCCACTTGGGGATGGCTTTTCCTTGTGAAAAGTCAAGACGAGCAGGTCAGACTGCCTGGATCTTCTATTGTTGCTGTAAATTGAAAATTTTCAGTGCTGACTGTCTGATAATTGAAACTGTGGGAATAAGAACAACACTTTCCCTCAACTGAAATGTCTGTGACCTGTGTGGCACCGCCTACTTTCTTCTGCGTGCTCTATTGCTTGGACTTTTATATACAAAATGAAATAAAATATTGTTATATACAAACATTTATGTACAAACATCATCTTGCTGGGAGATTTTCAACAAAAGGGATCATGATAATGTTTTAACATTCGGCCATTTACAGGGCCTTCTTCAGTTGTGCTGCTATCTTCAGATTTGAGGAAATATGTGTTGTTGCCTTGCACTGCGCTGATAATGAATGGACCTTTCCAAAGAAAATCAAACTTTGCATGTTTGCCCTTGTCTTCTCTTCGTGAATCCCACTTTAGAACTTTGCTGCCAACCCGGAAATCCTCAGCCTTGGCTCCCTTATCAAACATTATTTTGAGCTTTTCCTGCAAAATTTGAGCTCTGTCATACACTTGCTCTCTGGTTTGTTGAAGGTGAATGGTCTGATTAATTCTTCTTTGAATATCATTTGGTTCAGCCTGAATCTCCTATAACAGTTTGACAATAGGAATGCTGAAAGATGAAGGAAATATGGTTTCCATGCCATAAACTAGCTCATAAGGGCTCATCCCAATAGATTTCTTGGTTGAAAGTCTGTCTGCCCACAGGGAATTTGTGAGCTTCCTATGCCAACTCTTTTTGTTTTCTTCCAGCACTTTTTTTATAATGTTGATGAGACTTTTGTTGGATGATTCGGCCAAGCCATTACCTTGAGGATAATAAGTTGAAGAGTGGCCCAAGGTAATGTGAAATTTATGGCAGAAGTTGATCATCTTTCTGGATTTGAAAGCAGCAGCATTGTCAGTAATGATTTTCTCAAGGCAGCCAAATCTAGAAAGGATATTGTCTTCCAAGAACCGGATAATAGTGGAGTCATTGGCTTGCCTACATGGGATGGCCTCAATCCACTTGGTGAAATAATTGGTGGCTGTTAAAATCCACTTGTGCTGGCCTGAAGAAGAGGGGTGGATTTCACCTATGAAGTCAAGACCCCATTGCTGAAAAGGTTGTTCGGTTGAGATAGGCTTAAGGGGCAAAGGGAACAGTTTTCTTTTTCCTTCAAAGATTTGGCATTTGTGACATGAGACAGCAAATTTTTTTACATCTGCAAATAGAGAGGGCCAATAATAACCAGCCCTTAAAATCTTATCAGCAGTGGACTTCCAATATAGATGCCCTCCACAGTCCCCTGCATGGAACTCTTTCATGATGCTGTTGGTTTCATTTAATGGTAAACAGTGTTAGCAGTATTCCTTCATGATTTTTCCAAAACAGGGCACCATCTAAGACACATGAACGTTTAGGGCTTTTCATAATTCAAAAATCTTTTCTTGGTTGTCTGGACTCTGGGGGAGCACACAGGTTTAACAATACATAGCAAATATCGGCATACCATGGGGATTGTAAAAAGGTTTCACTGATCTGTGGAGTCGCCAGCTCCTGTTCATTGTCCAGTTGGTTGATGTCTAAGGCCTGAAGATTTGTTTCAGACATTAGCTTGGCTAAACCTTGTCCCTTTATCAGCTTTGTGGGTTTTATCTCAATGTCATATTCAATAATACTGGCAATCCATTTGCCTCTTTTGCCTTCTAGTCCCTCTTGGGTTAATATGTCTTTTACAACAGAGTTTGGAACATAGGCAATCACATGTGAATATAAAATATAAACTCTGAAGTCTTTGATGGCTTGGACAAGGGCATAGGCCTGTTTTTCCATGATTTGGTATTTTAGAGGTGCATCTCTTAAGGCTCGGCTGAAAAATGCAATAGGCTTTTCATTTCCTTGATCATCCTTTTGCAGAAGGACAACAGCTATCGTGTGTTCTGAAGCAAAGGAAAAGATGATAAAATCCTTGTCAAATTGTGGACTTGTGAGTACGGGCGTTTGAGTCAAGGCGGCTTTGATACTCTCAAAAGCCTGCTTGGTCTCCAGAGACCATCTTACTTGGCATCCTTTTTAACATGTACTTAGCAAAATCTTATATTTCTGCTAAGTTTGGGATAAATCTCCTAGGAAATTGATCTTTCCAAGGAATCTTGCACTCTTATGTCTTGGGTATGGAAATTGAAGGATTGCTTGATCTTTCCGATCGATTCTGATACCATCCTTGAGATGATGTGCCTAGCAACTTACCTTCCTCAAGGCCAACAAGGACTTCTTGGGGTTCAAGAAATGCCATATTTCCTACATGTCATGAAAATTGCCTTAAGTGTTTGAAGGTCTCTTGATCAAATTTGAGAAAGGGGTTAGTCATCAAGATAGACAACAAGGAATTCATGGATTTCCTTGCAAATGCAATTCCATTGCCCTTTGAAAGTGGCACCAACGTTCTTTAGCCCAAAAGGCATTTTAACATACTTAAATGTTCCCCAGGGTGTAGTAAAGGCTGTCTTGTCTTGGTCATCTGGGTGAACAAGTATTTGATTGAAACCTGAGAATCCATCTAGTAAAGAGATCCTAGAGGAACCCACTACTCTTTGTAGGATGTGGTCCATTTTAGGCAGAGGGTAGTGGTCTTTTAAAGAGACCTGGTTAAAGTTTCTTAGGTCTACACACAGTCTGATCTCACTTGATTTTTTCCTTGTGGGAACCAGATTGGATACCCATTCAGAGAATCTGATGGGTGCTATAATACCTGCTTCAAACATTGTCTTTACTTCCTTCTCAATGAGGGGAAGAAGCATAGGGTTTATTCTTTTAAGTTTCTGCTTGAATCGTTTTTGATTTGGTTTTAAGGGAATGGTATGTTGAATCACTGAGGTGTCATAGGACTTCAAGTCCTCATAACTCCAAGCAAATACATCTTGGAACTCTTTGAACAAATCCACATACTTTGGCTTTTGATCAGGGGGCAGATTTTTGGACAACTTAATCATTTTGGGCTGTTATGTTGTCCCTATGTTGTGTTCTTCTATAACAGCATCTAAAGGCTCCATTTTTGGCTTTTTGGGCACATCATTGTCATCAAACATATCTTCTAATGGAGTAAAGCCAACAGGCAAAAAATTATTCTTCAGATCAATGAACTCAACCTCTGCTTTGGCGGTTTCCTCTAAATGCATATGTTTCAGTTGTTCTATGTTTGCATTGTCAAAAACAGTTGGGTTCAGGATTGTTTTTGCTGTTGCAGTTGTTACAGCCTGTTGATTTTCATTTGTTTGTTGTTGGGAATTGTTCACGACCTCCATGTCAATGTTCAAATTTGAAAACTCGCCCTCAAGAGTGAGGAAATTGTTAATGTGAGCATCATTTTCAAATACTTGCCAATCTCTAATATTGTTAGGAACAGCGAGCCTATGTTTTATCTCAGTAGTAAAATGGTGATTTGGCTCAAAGGGAAGCTTGCATGTACTAGCAAAAGTGGCTAGGTTGTGGGCATGTATGATATGGTTTGTAGAAATCTTGGCAAGCTCGGATTCAACGAAGGTGTTAAGTATATCTGTTGCAGCAATCCTATAGGCCCTCATCCTGTTGTCATTAGTAACGAAGTTGAACTTCATTTGTTGGATGATTAAATCGGAGTCACCTAGAATGGACACTTTTGTAGCTCCTAGAACTTTGAGTAGTTTTAGGCCTAAGAGGAGAGCTTCATACTCTGCCATGTTGTTGGTACATCTAAAATTTAGTCTGTAGGGATGGCCTTCTGCATGATTGTCATGTGTATTGTGAATCCATACACCTGCCCCTGCTCCTAACTTGTTGACAGAACCATCAAACTCTAAATACCATGTAATTTCTTGTTGTTGGTTTGTATCAAGAGTTTCAGTTATTTTAGGATTGGGCAGATCTAGAACTTCAGTTTGAGGAGGTTCTTCTTGTTTACTGGCTGCCTTGACTGTTGTGACTATTTCATGTGCACGGGCAACCGGTTCTTCATTTATGCATGTCTTTGGAAAAATTTGGGGCATCTCCTCACTACTCACCACATACTTCATCAGTGTTTCTCTATACAGTCTCTTTGGTTGCCCAAAGACAGATATACTGGCATAAGAGAGGTCGAGTTGAAGGGATCCTTGCAGTTTTGCTCCCCATGATCTTGATAGGAGCATACCATATTTTGTTGGAATGTCAGCAACTACTACATCCATTAGGATTGTCTTGTTGGGAAATTGGACTAAAGACACACAAAGGTCTTTGATTAAGCCTAAGCATTTGACTTGGCTTGAGTCAAAGGAGTATAGATCCTTGTAGGGTCTTATGACATCAAGGTTTAGCTTTTCCATCACAGCTTTGGGCATAAGATTGTGTGAGGCACCTGAGTCAAACATAGCATTGTGCAAGATTTTGTCATGTATGTGCAGACTGACATAAAAAGGTGGAACAGATCCATATGTTGTTTTTCCATTAACTTCTGGACCAAATAGCAACTCAGGGGTATCATCTAAACATTTACATCATCCCTGACCTCTGGTAGTTGAAGTGATCTTTGAATTTGCTACCTATATACATCATATTTGGCAAGTTCTGGGAGGGGGATGGATATTTTAAGTTTTCCAATCTCTGCTTCTAAATTGAATGGTTTTTCTGATGGATTCTTAGCGTTAATAGTAGCAGATTTCTCTTTTTCCATAATACTCTCTGTATTTTCCTTTAGATTGTCTATGCTATGGTGAATGACAGTTTGTGGTAGTTCTGTCTTGGGAAGATTTTTTGGAGTGCCGTTCAAATTTTCTTTTGAGGAAGAAGAAGGTAGAGGCTGATCAGTAGGAGGCTGTATGTCTGATATGTCCTCTACAGTTACCTGATGCGAGCTTGGGACAGCAATATCAGCTGGTTCTGTTATGACAACCCTGCCTTTAATCTTATTAGGCTGTTTGTTGTCCTTCGTTTTGCTAGGTGCAGGGATATCAATGGTTCTTGTTCTCAACTTATATTGTTTGTGGACCTCATATACAACAGAATCATAGCCTTGTTTAAAATAAAAAAACTCTCCTGTCTTGGTCTGAAATTGTTTTATATCAGGGTAGTCTTGGTCTTCTTGAGTGAGAAATATTTGCTGCTCATTTTTCGAATCTATCAAGTTTATGTGAGTCTCTTCTGTGGGCTCACCGGATGTGGATGCCTCTGCGTAGTTTTCTTGGAAAGGAGGCCTAATATCATGGTCGGGACTAGCCCTTCCAGCATTTGTGGTTTGATTTTTCCTGAAGTTTGGATTTCTTATGGTGTTGGACTGTTGTCCTTCCCCTGATGATTTTCTCTCAACACTCTCTACTCTGTCTCCTAGCCTATGCATGCCATTGATAATAGCATCCAACTTCTGGTCTAAG
Source organism: Pinus taeda (assembly GCA_000404065.3). Taxonomy (NCBI): domain Eukaryota; kingdom Viridiplantae; phylum Streptophyta; class Pinopsida; order Pinales; family Pinaceae; genus Pinus; species Pinus taeda. The sequence goes on along the minus strand of APFE030472384.1, from coordinate 104,308 downwards.
GCTGAGGGTTCTTCCTTAAAGGTAGTTCTCCTCTCGGTTCTAGCTCTGTTTCTTTTGGCAATTAGGTTTGCCTCCACACTAAAAACAACATTTTGCATCTCTGCAAGGCTTTGAGGGGCTCTTTCCCTTAGCTGATAAGCCATTTCAGCATCAAAACCATCAGGGAATTTGTACAAAGCAAGATCAGGTGGAGGTCTTAAGTTTTGTGGTATTGAATTGTAGACATTATTGAACCTTGCACAATAATCCAAACTAGTTTCCTGAGGGCCTCTTTTGATAGTGTCATATTCAGATAATATGTGCAAGGAGTCTTTCTTTTTCTCCCACCTATTGATAAAGGACTGATATAAGGCTTCTGGGTCTCCTATGGAATTGGCTGGGAGTGCTCTAAACCAGGTCCTGACATCACCAGTCAAACTTTGGACAAAAATATTCATTCTTACACTGTCATCATCAATCTCATAACTCTCAAAGTAATCCTGCATTTTCTTTGTATGTTGTAGGGCTGTGCAAGAATTTGTGCCATCAAAATAGGTAATTTTAGTCTGGTAGTCCTGAGGCATAGCCCCAGGATTTGCAGGCAGCTGTAAGGGTGCATATCTATTAGCCATATTAATGGGGATAAGTGGAACAACTGGGGCAACTGGGATAATTGGAGTAGTAGTGATGGTATTCGCAATGGATGGGGGTGTGGAAACAGTGGTTGGGGAAGTAGATGATGAACACAGGGAAGTAGGGTTTGAACGGAACAGAACTTTAACAGGGGTTGCTAAATGGCTACGCTGAACTATTTCAGGACTGGAAGCAGTCAAACCTTCTTGTTGCTCTTGTTTTTGAAGGATCTTAGGAATTATATTGGGGTTATCAAAAACAGCTGGGGGATTTGGATCTGGATTTGATCTTGTGTAACGTGAATGCTTCTTGGGAGCCAGCTTCTAGCTTGTTTTTTGGGAATTTTTCTAAGAATATAGGTTAACCGAAACTTTTAAAGGTCGGTTTCTTCCTCTGCGGAGCTTCGGACTGGTTTTGTGAGATTATCTGAGGAAGTTCCCCAGCGGAGTCGCCATTATGTTAACACTCAGGTTGTCCCTAAGCTCCTGAAGGGATACGGCCGAGGTAACCACAAACCAATATTTGGATTACAGGTTCTAGCCCACCTGTAATCATAGAGGCTCTCTCTTGATGATTTAACGTTGTTGATGATGATTTTAGGCTAGCTATTGGGTTCAATGGGTTTTGTTTAGGGTTGGATGGTGTTTGAATGGAAGGAATATGCATTCAAGCAGAGAGGCACGCATAGAGTGATAAGTTTCGAACCATTGGGCATGGAGTCAAGGAGTAGGACCCCAGGTAGGCTTTCTTGATCACAAGAGGAATATGGAGCAAGGTAGCTGCACATGAAACAACCTTCAAGCTAAAGAGATGGGGTGAAATGTAAAGAATGAGAGGCAATTAAGAATCTCTCAATCAGCTTAACAGAGGGAAGGAGAATGAGCTCTATCTAGGGGCAGTTAAGAATCCCTGGATAACTGTCATACATGGTGAATTAGGGCAAATATGAGCCAGGTGGAATTCATATTTATGCCTAAAACAGATGAAAACATAAAGAAACAGCAGAAATTGAGCATAGAGAGCAATTAAACAAGTTATAAGCTATTCTTTCTTTCTGTTGCTTAGATAATGATATATGAATGAAAGAACATAGGTAAGAAGCACTTATTGAGTCATGTACTAGCACAAGAATTCCACAGTCACTCTTCAACCATTAAACACGATACACAATTCATTCTCCGAGCTCTTAAGCAGTCTTTGATTATAGAAATTATCAAATATACAGTGCGAGTCTCTGCTCAAGCAAAACATCAAACCAACAAAGACCAACCCTTGTTACATTGTTCAGGGTCCTCTTTATAGGTAAAATATCCAAAAGTATTTATTACAGCTGACCTAAACAGGTCTACGGGAAAGCTTGTAAACCTAAACTTGTGCTGGAATTAAATGCAAGTAAATATCCTTTGGGCTGCGTCAGAGGCAGCTGGATCAAAATGAATTAATATGGTGTCTTTGGTGACCTGGTGCAGTGGTTCAGCAATAACTGTGCTTTGAGTTTTGGTCCATTGATCTTATGTGAGTTTTAATGTGCAGTCATTTGTGATGATGAGCTTTGAATGGTTCCTTAACTGCTTCTTGACTTTCAAGGTTTTCTTTTAATGTTTTATTCGCCTCGAGCCCTGAGAAGATCTTCACTGATACACTTCGCCGCAACACTGATACTCTTTGACATGGATTTTGGCTTCACATCTGCTCTGATACTCTTCGATGCCTGAACCGGGTCTTTCTCTTTCTTCTGATACATTAAAAACTGCAAAATAGGGCCTTTTCTGCCTTTTTCGGTGCAAAAATGGCTGAGGAATCAAAAGATTCCCCATTTTGGCCCATTTCTCGTAGCGATGCGCAATTAGCGCTAAGCGCTAATCGTGCATCGAAAACTGCCCTTGTTTCTCATTTCGGGCTTCCAAAGCTTAGATTTTGCACTTGCATGTTTTTTCAGCTGCTGACGTCAGCATGACATCAGCGGTACGGCAAATGACGTCAGCATGACATCAGCAGTGGGGTCCTCTGGAATTGTGATGACGTTAGCAATGTGACGTGGCGGTACGACGGGTGATGTCGTGGCAGTACGGTGGCAGGCCAACGCAGGCAGGAAGGGGTGAGATGGTGGCAACTTGGCAGGTGACGTGGCGCTCATGTCACGTAAGGGGCGAGCGGTTTCCGGTTTGTGTCGGACCGCCTTTGGTACGGGAGCGGTATATGTCAGGGGCGGCCCGATGCAATGAACAGCCGACAGCTGTCCCGGTGTACAACAGGGAAACCGTCGTCCATCGGGTGTTATCGCACCGTTACGTAAGGGCGCCTGATATGCATGAGGGCCGTCGGATCTGGGAGAGGCGATCCGACGGTGGACGGGAGGAGAAGATGCACGGGTTTTAATCAAACTGCGCGTGCGATAGACTTTGATTATTCGCGGCTTCGGGTGGGTTTTGAACTTTAGAAATTGGTGTGCTTTGGCGGGGGACTGTGGTTATTTATTAATCAAACATCAATAAAATCCAAAATACAATGTGCGCAGGGTGTGGTATAGTCTGGTGTGTGGAGAAAGGGTTTAGCAGGGTTATTTACTTAACCAGATGTTAAATAAATCCCGAGAGTAGTGATACGAAAGGCTAATACTAGATCCCAGATGAATCTAACATTCTTCGACTTTTATTTATTTGGCTATAGTTGCCATGGGGGGAATATTTAATATTTTTGGGGTTTTATATAGATTTTTTGCATAATAGGGGATAGGGAAATGATTTAGGGAGCTAATAAATAGAATTAGAAGTTAATATGAACTTGTGAGGTGAAGTGTAGGGGAGGGGCTAAGTTTGTGAACTGAAACTTAGACATAGGAAGTGAATGGACTATGGAGAAATGACTTTTACACAAGAAATGTGGCTTCTTTTCACTAAGCCAACTCAGATGCCAACTTGGTTTGAACAAGAGTGGAGTGAAGATAGATTCTTGGGCAGATCCCAGGGTCTTTGAGGGGATGTTAGTGAATTATTTGGGAAATAAGAAGAAGGGAGAGTTAGACATGCCTCGCTTGAAGTCCTTCAAATGGGAACTGCCTGATAATTGTGATCTGGATGAATATAACACTTGAAAATGTGGAATTGATCACAAATCAACATTCTGCAACCTCAAAATTACCTACCCAGCCTACTTTCCTAGCATTTTTTTCTTCTTCTTGGTTTGGGTGCATTTGGACTTGCAAACCCAGCTTTTTCAACTTTTTCTTTTTCTGTCTTCCTA
>APFE030472384.1:72755-92089 GCA_000404065.3 Pinus taeda | reverse complement strand
AAGAAAGCATACCTGCGGTCCTACTCCTTGACTCCATGCCCAATGGTTTGAAACTTATCACTCTATGCATGCCTCTCTGCTTGAAAGCATCTTACTTCCATTCAAACACCACCCAAACATAAACAAAACCCATTGAACCCCATAAATAGCCTAAAATCATCATCAACAAAGCTAAATCATCAAGAGAGAGCCCTCTTTGATTGCAGGTGGGCTAGAACCTGCAATCCAAAGATTGGTTTGTGGTTACCTCGGCCGTATCCCTTCAGGAGCTTAGGGACAACCTGAGTGTTAACATGTACATGTGTCTTTCTTGAGAAATTTTGTTTGAGCTGTGATCAAGCCTAAAACTCACAAGATCAGGGACTTGAATTTCTTCACTAACTAAGATACCCATTTCTCTGAATGACATGTGTCCTCTGGTGAGTAGTATAGAGGCCTCAACATCCATGTTTAGTAATATAATTTGAGCATCCTTCTAAACCCATTTTTTTGTCTAATTTCTTCATGTGCTTGCTTGTTAGCCATTTCTTTCACTAGTTTTTCTTTTTGTTTCTTCGTTGCTTCTTCTTGTTTTCTTCTTCCTTCTTCCTGCTGCTTCTTTCATTCCTCTTATCTTGACCTTTCCTATTCTTTCATTTTTTATTCCTCTTCTTTTCTTTTCCTTTCTTATTCTTCTCTCCTCCTTTTCTCTTCCTCTCTCTTGGCTTATTATTATTCTTGTAGAAATTAATGTGTATATTCAATACTACTCATGAAATTTGCTAAATCACAAGACTTGAAGCTACCGTTACTGATTTGCGGAAGTTAATTCACCATCTAAAACAAGAATCATAGACATGCAAAAGGAAACATCACACATGCATAGAGATTTATCTAGGGGAAATCAACTACTTAAAACCCCTTACTATCTATATTTCATTAATCAAAGAATAGAGAATAAATACATATGATTTCTCAAGCCTGTGCACACCCTGCAAGTGTATTGTCTATCCTTCTGTCTGCCTAAATGAATCTAGTAAACACTTAGCCAATTTTCAAGTTGTCCAAGCTCCTAATTCCATGCACTGTTCCCTTGGGAAATTTCCCCTATTTTTTTAGGAATTTCACAGTCTAGAATTGCACAATAGCCTTAGGTCAATCTCTGACTACATGCACCACCTGTGCACATGGGAATACGCTACAACTGATAGTACATTGCCTTGGAATCTCCATCTCAACTGAATAACTCCAAATATCTACATGAAATTCTTTTTTGGGCCACTTGATTAGTTAATTGGTTGATCATTGAGTGTGGTTGAAGTTCCACTTCCACAACTTGACCTCCACTAGTTCTTTTGACAGTTAGAACTAGTTAAACTGAAAATAAATCAATTTAACTAAAATAGATTGCTACAAATTAGAAATCAATCACGTATAACTAAACTCAAGCTTCTCCAACTCAAATTTACTGAGTTAACTGCTTGAAAAGAGCCATGTTACCTCAGTTATCCACCTCCAAGTATTTTTTCTGAAATATAAATTTGAATTTTAATCTAGTTTGACCAAGGCAAAGTAAAAACTAGATTTTCTTGCAAAATTTTCAACACTCCCTCTCAACAAGAAATAGATTATCAACCACCCCTATCCTGCACCTGTGGAACTCGATTTTTCCTCTTGAAAAAGCCATTGCTAGAATATCTGCATCTTTTTCCTTTGTTGGAATGTACTGCAACTACATAAACTGCCTCTGCACACAATCCCGTAGATGGTTATACCATATATCAATATGCTTGGTTGGCTCATGAAATAAAATATTCTCAGAGAGTTTGATACAAACCTGATTATAACATTAAATCAAAGTAGGGTCCATCATTTGACCAAATAATCCATTAAGAATATTTCTGATCCAGATAATGTCACATGTTACTTGACTTACAACCATGCACTCTGCTTCTGCTGAGCTGAGTGCCAGATATCTCTTCTTCCTGCTGTACCAAGAATCTGCTGCTGACCCAAAAATGAAAATTCCTCCTGATGTGCTCTTCCTGTCTAATGGAATCCCTACCCCATATGCATCTATGAAGCCTTGCACCTTCACTCCTTCTGTCCTTCTGTACCAAAGACCAAACCGAGTAGTTCCTCTGAGGTATCTCAACACATGCTTTGCTACCTTCTAATACAATTTGGTTGTCTTCACCATTTCTTGACTAAGTTGGTTAACTACATAACACATGTATGGTCATGTGTTCACTAAATACATAAATGAACCCACAAGCTACCTATAAATAGTAGCCTCAACTACTTCACCTGAAGTAGCATCCTCTTTCCTCCAGTTTCCTGATAGAGGAGTCTCCATGGGTTTGCACCTGACCATGCAAAACCTCAGAAGTATCTTGTTGGCATACTTTCCCTAAGAGAAAGGCGGTTCCCCATCATTTTTCCATACTTCCAATCCAAGGAAGTAGTGCATTAGGCCCATGTACTTCATCTCAAACTCTCTTGCAAGGTCCTCCTTGCAAGATCTGATCAATTGTTCATCACCAGGAAGTATTAAGTCATCAACATAATGCTCACTTGAGTTTGCACACATGCGACTCTCTGTCAAAGGTCTAAAACCCCTATGGATTCCCAATATACACCTCCTCCTCAATAAATCCATTGAGGAATGATGTCTTCACATCCAATTGGTGGATCTTCCACCCCATCTGCGCTGACAATGCTAGAATTGACCCGATGGATGAGTAACTTTCTACTGGAGCAAAGGTCTCCTCATAGTCAATTCCCTCAACTTGAGAGAACTCCTTGGAAAAAAATATTATTTTGTGTTTCTCTATGCTTCCGTCTATTGCATGCTTTACCTTGTAAAGACATCTCGAACCAACCACTGATTTTTCCATTGGTCTTGGGACAACTTCCCAAACACTGTTTCTGACAATGGAATCATATTCCTCTACCATAGCATCGACACATACTGGTTGCTGTACAACTTCCTCGAATGAGGATGGCTCAGTATCTACAAGCTCACTCATCAAAGCCATGTAGCCAGTGTACTAATCCAATGACCTCCTTTGCTTGTGTTGTGATGTGGGTCCTTGCACATTCTCTCTAGCATCCTGCAATAATATGTCATCTTCCCTGGTTCACTTCCTTCCTTCTCTATATGTCTCTGCTTGAGTGGATGTCTCCACTCTTTTCTCCTATATTTGTGGCTGCTACACAACTTCCCGAGGTTCTTTCTTTGGAGCCAAAAGTTCCTGATCAAGCTGCAACTAAAGCTCCCTCTCAAGAGAACACTTCATTGCCTTCTCCTCATCAAATTTCACATCTCTTATAACCACTGTAATCCTGCGAGATGGAAAGTACACATATAGTTGTGAGGTGTTTATGTGTACCCCACAAATATCCCCAACTATGCTGTCGGCTTTAACCTTTTCCTTGCTTCCTTGGAAACAAGACAGTAAACTGATGATCCAAAGATCCTGAAGTGTGACACATTTGGTTTCTTCCTTGAAAAATAGTTCTCTGGTTTACTCATGCCAAGAATCCTGTGAGGACTCCTGTTCTACAAATAGAATGCTTTGTTGCATGCTTCAGCCCACAAGTGCAAAGGTAAGCTTTGGTCATGCAACATCGCCCATGCTGCTCCCACAATACTTCTGTTCTTCCTCTCAACCACCCCATTCTGTTGTGGGTTATGGGGTGCTATCAAATCCCATAAAATTCCTTCCTTTGCACATAAATTTTTAAACTCATTCGACACATACTCACCTCCGTTATCACTCTTGAGAGCCTTCATTTTCTTTCCAATTTACTTCTCAACAAGTGCTTTAAATTCAAAAAATTTGGAGAATGTATGGTATTTCTTCTACATGAAGTAGATCCAACACTTCCGTGAGAAATCATCTACAAATATAACATAACACCTATGCTTGGCAGTGGAGGCTGTCGAGAAAGGTCCACAGACATCAAAATGGATCCTTTAAAGGACTGCATGCACCTTCCTGTCTCGATCAGTGAAGGTGGATTTTGTGTACTTCCCCAACGTACACCCTTTGCATGTATCCCATTTCTCTAGTGCTCCATTGGTGAGGCATGTAGAAATATGTTTCATGATCCTCAAAATGCCATGATGCAAATGGAAAATTCTTTTATGCCATAATTCAACGACATCTCAGCTCTGCACCTTCTCTTCTTTTGTGCTCAATGCTGCATAGTCTTCCACATCTAACTTAGAGAGGTTCTTTACTCAAAACTTGATTTGATTCACTTGTCCCACGGTGATGTGCCTAAGGAAATCCTTCCCTTTGCTGAATATCACATCGTAACCACAATCTTCCAACACAGATACATAAACTAGATTCTTCTTCATAACCGTACAAACATCACATCATTGAGGCTGATAGGGGAGAAAGACTCCCCAGAAAAGTAATTGTACCAATACCGGTCACACTATACCTTCAATCATCTCCCATCTTGATGTGCATTTGGATATCCTTCTCCTCCAAGTCACTGAAAATTATTTGTTCTTCATCATGTGGAATGAGGCACCTCTATCCAGATACCACACACTACCCACCACTGTGCTTGCCATGCATGCAATGAGGGTAAAAACAAGTTCAAATTGTTAATCCAAAGCTTCACTCAGTGTTCCTCCCGTGGTCTTCTTTCTTGCATTCTTATGTGGACACTTCATTGCATAGTGCCTGAATTTATGACAATGAAAGAACTTGATTATGGAGAAGTCTTTCTTCTTGCCCCCTTGACTAGATTTTTCTTTGGATTGGGATTTCTTCCCTTTCCCTTTCTTTCCCTTTCCAACCAAGGCACAATTATCCTCATCCCCACCCTTGGATGAGGTCCCGTCAATGGTGTTCCACCTTATCTTGTCATGTACCAAATCATACCAAAGGAGTTCCCAATTTGGTAGCTTCTCCCTCCCGTTCACCTAATCTTGGTAGTTGTGCCAACTCTTGGGAAGGCTTAGAAGGGCTAGGCTCAACTAATCATCCTCTACTACATTAACACCAACTTGATGTAGTTCATTGTGACACTGTGTGAACCTACTTGGGTACTGTGGAATGGTCTCGTTCCTTTGCATCTTGATATTTCAAAGCTTGTCCTTGAGTGCCAATTTCCCATGGTCACTACTATCCTGGAAACAATCTGTCAGTACTTGCCACATTTCATACAAAGTCTCTTTCCCATGGATATTTGAGACAATATGGTCTCATACTCCCTCCAATATGACCCTCATTGCCTTGGAAACACACTTCTTCCAATCTACTAGATTTTGTGCATCAACTATTGCTGGTTTCAGAATATCATTATCAATGAATTCCTTCAACCCATTATCCTCCAGTACTACCTCCATCTAGTCATTCCATGCAACATAATTCAAGATTCCCTCAAGGTCATGCTCGAGCCTTAGTCCATTAAAAGCCATCTTCTCAGTTCTGAAGAAAACATGCAATCTGATCTGCAACCTTGAACCTCCTACAATTACAACTTCGAAATCTCTACTCTATATGTATTCTATATCTAATACCATGTAGAAATTAATTTGTAGATTCAATATTTCTCATGAAATTTTCTAAATCACAAGACTTGAAGCTACTCTACTGATTCACGGAAGTTAATTGACCATCTAAAACAAGAATCATAAACATACAAAAGGAAACATCACACATGCAAAAAAAATTATCTAGGGGAAATTAACTACTCAAAACCCCTTACTATATATATTTCATTAATCAGAGAATAGAGAAGAAATACATATGCTTGCTCAAGCCTAAGCACACCCTGCAAGTGTATAGTCTATCCCTATGCATGAATGACTCACGCTAGCCAACACTTAGCCAGTTTTCAAGCCCTCTAAGCTGCTAATTCCTTGTGCTATTCCATTGGGAAATTGCCCCTGTTTTTTAGGAATTACACACTATGGAATTGCACAATATCATTAGGTCAATCTCACGCACCACTTGTACACATGGGAATATGCTACAACTAATAGTACACTGCCTTGGAATATCCATCTCAACTGGGTGAGTCAAACTCTCTACATGAAACAATTATTTTGGGCTGATTGATCTATTAACTCGTTGATCACTATGTGTGGTTGAAGTTACACTTCCACAACTTGACCTCCACTAGTTCTTCTGATAGTTAGAACTAGTTAAACTAACAATAACTCAAATTAACTAAAATGGATTTCTACAAATTAGAAATCAATCATGTATAAATGAACTCAAGCTTCTCCAATTTGAATTTACTGCGTTAACTGTGTGACATGATCCATTTCACCTCTGTTAACTACCTCCAAGTATTCTGCTGAAATAGAAATTCGAATTTTAATCTAGTTTGACCAAGGCAAAGTCAAAACTAGATTTTATTGCTGCATTTTCAACACTGCTTTCAACATTTTTGGTATCTCTTTCCCTCTCTTTGGAAACTTTATTGTCCTTAGAATTTTTACATTTGGATGATTCTATGTTTGTAGGTTCAATACCATTTATTGTTTCTGAGCATGATGAAGAAGTTCAGAAACAAAGCAAACTAGACTATTAACCAACTAAAAAGATGTAAACACTAGAAGTCCTATGAATGAGGAAAATCTATGTTTTTGGGGCAGCAAGAGGGTCTTTGCCTCAAATCATGGTCCCAGAGGGAGGAAGAGAGGCCAAGGCACTGTTTCTAGCCTTTTGGATCTTTTCTTTATCACTGCTTAACCTGCTATATAAAGCACAAATGGAAGCAAACTATTGAATCATCAAAAGCAACCTATTCTTGACCATAAAATAAATTCATCTAACAACAACCTAATATACAAACTGAAATAAAACATAAAAATACAAGTAAAGAGGAGCTTGGGTGCTTAGATTAGGCCCTAACCCAAGAGCTTCATCCCTCTAAGGTAACTCACTGCTAACTCAAAAAGGATTCCATCTTTATTTAAAAACAATAACAAGATTACATGGAATTGTCAAAGTAATAAGCTCGAAGTTGAGCAGAGTTTACATAAGCAAAAGTACAACAAAAATCCAACCCTAGTGAGGCCCTAGGCCTCTCTACTTATACAAATGAAGCTACCAACAGCTTCCTTAAAATCAGGGAGGCTTGGCTCCCAGAACTCAAGATAATCATCACTCATCCTCCATTTTCTCGAATGCCTTCTAGTGCATGACTTGGCTACTTGTACTCCGAGCTCAATGAAGGGGAATTCGAAGTGAGGAGTAATAAATGAGGGGGATTCCCTCCTATAAGTCCTCTCCTTTGTCCATTTCGAGTTATTGCTGCCATTTGTCCACTGGATCCTTGACTTTGGCCTAAAAATTCATCAATAATCTGCATTAAACACATGTTAGACCACATGGCATCATAACTAACTCAACTCACTCTATAAGCATAAATATAATCAAAAAATCATACAATAAGCTAAGAGAATGGTTGATTTGACTAGGCTAGGAGGTAAAATGAGCCCATATAATTACCCATTTATGAGGCACATCATCACCCCCTACTGAAAGTGTTGCTTATCCTATGATAAACTTAGTCCATCTCCTAAACTTTTATGTCCCTGGTGGCCTCCCTAGCATCCCATGCTTCTGATGTGGTCTCCTCTTCTTCATCATAGAATCCTACCTTCCTGTCTATTTCTTTCCATTGCTCCTACTCTTCTTCTTCTCTTCTGCCTTCCAACATGCCTAGTAGCAGTGGGGACTCAATTTGAGGCCAATCCAATTGACCTTCAGCCTCTGCATGGAGCACTTATACATTGGAACTCTCCTGAATGCCTCCTTCATCCTCATTGGAGAATGATATTCCCTGATCTGCAGACTGTGTGGTAAGGTGTTCCATCTCCTCATACATGCATGCACACAGTCATCCTCAAGTAACCTTTCCATATCCTCAAAATGTGCAATGGCTTGTGCCTGATCACTTATATATCTAGGGGCAATCTGAGGATTATTGGCAAGCAGGTTATGAGTGTTGATGAGTGCCATGAGGTCTGATGGCTCAGCTCTATTCATTAATGGCTCATTCTACTCCTTTATCATCAACCTTCTTATTTCTGCTACGCTTAACTCTTCATGGTTCATCCATGAGGCCATGGCCATTAGTTGCAGGTACCCTAACCTAGCATTGGGGTCCCACACATTCATGTCTATGAGGGCCATGTTATGCAGGTATAATTCTACTATCTTTGCCTTATCTTCTAATGTGCTTTGGTCACACAGGTCCATAAATTGTTTGTAATCTTGGAAAGGAATTATGCCTCTTTGTGCCAAAGTCTTTATCTGAAATTGAAACCATTGGTCCTTGAGATACAAACCATAGGATTTTGCTGGTGTCCTACATTTCAATGCCTCCATGGACCAGCTGACCATGCATGCCAGTTGGGTCTCTTTCTCTTGCAACTATCTTCTTAGCAATTCATTTTCAGTTTCAAGGTGGCTTCTTGTGATTGCTTCTCTGTGTTTGACAACACTTAACTCTCTGCCCATTTCTCTGAGTTTGTTCTCCATATGGCCAATATCCTCAACCCCTTTGGATTTGGCTATTTGCATCCACCTATGGGTCCTTATCCTTTCTTTCTCTAATTCAAAGAATAGTGGAATTGCAAACTTTTGTGAAATTATTCTTCCCCCCTCAAGAAGACTGTAGTAGGAGCCAAGACTGGGCTTGGGATCAGGTTCTTATAGCTCTATTTCTTCCTCCTTTCCTTTTGGCTATCCTTCTATCCTTTTCTCAAGCTTTTGGGTCTCCTGTAGTTTTGACAATGTGTCCTGTAGAACTGTTAGTGCCTCCCGTAGGACTATTTTTGGGTCTTGTAGTTCTACCTTTTTTTTCCACATGGGAGATCTAGGAGTCCCCCTTTCATATGTGATAGGTGCCTTAGGAGGGGATTATTTTCCTTGGGCAGAGGGTGAATATTCAATTATAATTGGCACTTTTGAAGAAGGCTGGGGTTTCCCTGTTTTGATTCTTGTGCTCTTCCTAGCCCTGAAATACATTGAGGTCTGCCCCTTCCTCTTCTGTTTTGGCTTAATTGGTGTGCTGAGGGCAATGAGAGCAGTTGCTTCCTCTCTTTCCAAAGTCTTTGGGGACACTTCTTCTTGTTCTGTCTTTTCTACCCCTTTTTCTCCTCCTTCTGTTTCTCTTTCTGTCTCTGTTTGCTCTGTTTCTTCCTACTATGTTTCTTCAGCTTTGTCCTCCTCTATCTTAGTTTCTTCCTCCTTCCCTTTTTGTTCTGCTAAGTCACCAGTTGCCTCACCTTCTCCCCCTTGATGCTCTTCCTCCTCACTGCTAGTAGGACTGATATCATAGGTTAGGGCTTTTATGTCATCTTCTGCTGTCATGTTTCGGAAGAATTCCCATGCTATAGGGAGTGTAAATGTATGGAGCACTTCTTCCACTAAAATTTGATTAACCCATGGTGAGCGAGCTTCTCTAAATTCCATGCTTGAACTTTAATGCTAGAGTCAATGAGAGACTGCAAGAGGAAGTAGGGGATACTGAGCTTTTGAGGGGCTGGAGTGTCCATGCCATATCTTAATTCATGAAGGATTCTAAAATGGTAACCATAGACAATGTTGTACCTCCCCTCACAGGAAATATATTTTATTATTTGGTAGCTAACCTCATCCCAAGGATATGGTATGCTAGCCCTTCTAATGCCATTTTTATCCTCTACAGGGGTTTCATTGTTTTGGATTTTTTTTTTCTTAGCAGCTTGGCCAATTGGTTTCTCATCCTTACTCCAAGGTAATCCAAGAGGAAGGATAGTGATCCTATTGATAAATTCAGGGGTTATCTCCATGGAAAGATATCTAAAGATGATAGTGGCATGTGTTCTGGTGTGAGGGACCAAAGAGTGGGCAAATTCTTGAGCAATTTCCTCATCAAACCCTCAGAATTTCTCAAAAAAGTTCATCCAATTTGCTCTTGTGAATATGTCCACTACTTGGGGATGTGCATGGACCCTGGAGGAGTTGGTGGGCTCCTTCCTCATCAAACCTCTTGTCATTTTGTTTATGCTTCTTTGGGAATACAAATGTCGAGAAGGAGACAACAATTTTTGAAGAAAAATAAAGAAATAGAGGGACTGTGTGTTTTTTTTTTAAGAAATAAGCAGAGATTCTGTTATGTATTTCCTCCACCTAAAGGCTTTTCTCCTCAAAATTAAACCACTGCTTGCATATTTTTATATTTAATGGAGGTATGCATAGAACCTATCTCCTCACCCTGAGAATAAAACCCGTGTTTTCTCCCTTCAAAACAACTCACTGGCCCTCTTGTAGAAGACTATTGTCCCTCCTTTAGAATTCCTGTAGGTTATCCTGTAGAACCTGTAGTTGCTCCTGTAGAAAATGCTAAGAGCAGGAATATGGGAGAGATCAATGGAGAATGATGGTTACGAGGCTGTGGGGGCACGAGGAGATTGCAGGAGCGGAGTTTCGAGGAGAGAACGAAGGAAAAGGTGGTGAGAGTGCTCGATGAGGAGTACTTATTACTATCTATGGATATTTCTTGTGATGGAGGGTGAGCTGGCAAAGTGTACATTGGCCATATTCAGACCATTGGTCCCCACCTGCCTTGTCATCATGGCCCTTTCCTCGTAATCATCCCTCATGATTGCATTGGAGTTCAAAATTCCTCCACTACTTGTCCTTGACATCTTTCTTGAGTTGACTGTGTGCACGTGTGGGTGACATCTTCGGATGAGTAGAGTCAACTAGATGAAGGTGGACAAGTTAACTGGCCACCTCTCCCTCATTCAACCTCAACCATCTCATTACTTTTGCATGCCTTCTAATTACACAAATAAAAATAGAGTAGCGGGTTAGTTACTTACCTGAGATTTGAATGTATTTGCTTGTGAGGTGTTGTGTTTCCTTCTCTTTGCTGCATGCCCTTGTTTCTTTTGATGCATGATGTCTGCTTGCTGATGTGTGGCTGTGCCTTGTGGAAGTTTTTCCCTGGCTGGATTTGAGCTTTAGGTGTCTTCTTCAACCTCCATATTTTCACTCTCTTGCTGTTGATGTTGGATTTTAACGGGATCAGCTGCTACAGGAATTCCTACAGGAGCTCCTGTAGCTGCTTCTCCCCTTGAACTTCAACTTCTTTCTGTGCTTGGATCCGTGAGGATGAAGCCAGAGATTTATATAGAGATGGAGAGGTAATATGTAGGCTTTAGGTGAGGTGGATGGTGCTACCTACTCCCTTATTTTTTTGTTTTTTTTTTTCTTTTTCCTGAAAACTGTTTTTTCTCTGTGTTTTTCTTGGACAAGAAAAATAATTATTCTTGGGGTTGTGATGTAGGTTTTGTGTGGCAAGGAGGTTTGAAGACTGCAGGAGAATTTATAGATTTTTTATGAGGCTTCCCTATCCATTAAACTACCTTTTATATCCATTTCTGGCTCTTTGTAATTCCTACAGGAGCCTCTTGTAGAAAACACAGAGCCTCCTGTAGAAAACACAGTTTTTGAAAAAAAAGCATAATGAGGTGAAAAAAATGCCAAGCATGATGGAGAAAGGTGTGGGAAGGTAGGATAGGTATTGGTGTTGGTTTCAAGGCTCCCTTGGCACCTTCTGCTACTTCCTGTAGTCCTCTTGCAAATCTGCAATGCAACTGGAAATTCATTTTTTTTTTTTGAAAACAACTAGGGTGCCTCAGGGAGGTTTTCACCCTAATTGCCTGCCTTGGGTGCCTCTAAGGGAGGTTTTCACCCAGGGATCTTTTTTTTTTTTTTGACATCATTGGGCTGCCTTAGAAGAGGTTTTCAACCCAATGATGAGACTCAAGCGCCTCATGGAGGTTTTCACTTGAGTTCTTATTTTTTTTATTTTTCCTTTTTCTTTAGTGAGTGGATGAAGTGGAGGCTAAGACATGCTCCACTACCATCACTGTCTTATTCAATTCTTCAATGAAATCCCACTTGGAGAGGGGTTTCTTGTAAACTTTCAATCGATGTCCATTGACAAGCATGGGGATGGCTTCATCATCAATGGTTCTAATCAGAACTGAACCATTGTCATTGCATTTCTCCACAATGTAGGGTCCCAACCATATTGTCCTTAGCTTGCCCTTGAAATCTTTGTATCTTGAATCATAGAGTAGTGCCTAATTTCCCTCTTGGAATTGCTTCTCCTTGATTTTTTTGTCATGCCATATCTTTCTCTGAAGCTGAACTACCTCTATATGGAGAAGGGCCTGCATTCTGCATTCATCCAATCCATTGAGATGAAGTAATCTTTCTTTCTGTGCATGGCTGAGGTCTAGGCCCAGCTGAACTGCCATCCTCAGGGTATTGAATTCAAATTCTATTGACAGCAAAGCCTTCTTCCCATAGACCAGCTCATAGGGTGTGAACCCTGTAGTGGTCTTCCATGTTGTATTATAGGTCCAAGTGACCTCAACAAAGCTGTCCGCCCAGTTATTTCTGCTGCTGCTCACTACCTTTGTCAGGATCCCTTCCAATGCTCTGTTAGTGACCTCTACTTGCCCATTGGCTTGTGGATGGTAAGGGGTCGAAGTCCTGTGCTTGATTCTATGATGCGTGAGCAGGTCTTCAATCAAATTGGAAGTAAACTGACTCCCTTGATGTGTGAACAATTCTTTTGGATACCCGAACTTGTAGAATATGTTCTCTCTCAAAAAATTCAGCTACTTTTTCCTCTGTCACTGCTTTGATTGCTTTTGTCTCTGCCCACTTTGTCAGGTAATCGGTGCACACAATGATGTATTGCTTCTGCTATGAAGGAAGGCTAATAGGCCCACAAAGTCCATGCCCCACTTCTCAAATGGCTCAAAGGTCACTTGAGGTTGCATGGGCATTTCATCCTTTGGAGTAGGTTTCCCCATCCTCTGACACCGATCACATTGGCTGGTATATCTCCTTACCTCCTGATGAAGAGTGGGCCAGTAGTAGCCTGCTTGCAGTATCTTGAAGGCAATTCTTTTTGCTGCAAAATGACATCCACAAGGCCCATCATGATAGATCAGGAGGATGTCGAAGACTTCCTCCTCCCTGACACATCTTCTCATGATCTGATCTAGGCCAAGTTTGAAGAGATTGCCCCCAATCTAGGTGAAAGGGGCGCTTTTCCTTACTATCTTGCTCTTCTCTTTTGAGGACAGATGATGTGGAAACTGTGCTAAAACCACGTAGTTTGCTATATCAACAAACCATGGAGAGAGTACTAAGATAGCAAATAGATGTTCATATGGCATTTGGTCATCCACCATTCCTTCTTCACCTGCAGGAAAATTTACTCTAGACAAAAAGTCAACAACAACATTTTCTTTACCAAGCTTATCAATAATGGTCAAATCAAACTCCTGCAGTAAAAGCAACCATCTAATAATGCGAGCATTCACATCTGGTTTGTTCATTAAATATCTAATTGCAACATGATTAGTGTGCACAAAAGCTTGATATCCTGTGATATAATGTCTGAATTTGTTTAAATAATGCACGACAGCTAGGAGTTCCTTCTCAGTCACCGTATAGTTTAACTCTGCCTTTGACAAGTTTTTGCTTATAAAGTATATGGCATAAGGTAACTTTTCATCAATTTGTCCCAAGGCTGCTCCTATTGCTTTGTTCGAGGCATTGGTGTAAATGTGGAAAGGTAGGGCCCAGTTTGGGCCTCTCAGAATTGGGGCAGTCACGAGCTTTCTCTTCAAGGTATATAGGGCTTCTTGACAGTTTTCCGACCATATAAACTCAACATCTTTACCTAAAAGGCCAAACAAAGGAGAGGCGAGATTGCTGGAATCTTTAATGAGCCTTCGGTAATACCCAACTAAACCTAGGAAACTTCTGACATCTCTCACTTTTTGAGGAGGTGGGACCCTTTGGATGATGGAAATTTTGTTGGGGTCCACCTGCAATCCCTGTTGAGATATTGAATGATCTAGCACAGTCCCTTCAGTCATAAAAAATTCACATTTTTCTAGACTGAGGGACAGGTTCATCTCGATACACTTGTCTAAAACTTTTCCTAGATTAGATAAGGCTTCCTGAGTGTCAGAGCCATAAGGAGTAAATTCATCCATGTATATCTCTACTACATCATGAACTAGTTTAGAGAATATACTCAATACCACTCTTTGGAAAGTGGCGGGAGCGTTACACAAACCAAAAGGAAGGACCCGGTATGAAAAGGTACCCTAAGGACAAGTGAAAGTGGTCTTATCTTGGTCTTCCAGGCTGATTTGAATCTGATTGTACCCACTAAACCCATCTAGGAAAGAGAAAAACTTTTTCCCTGCCAGAATGTCTAACACTTGATCTATGAAAGGTAAAGGAAAATGGTCCTTTTAACTAGCTTTGTTCAATTCCCGATAGTTGACATAGATTCTCCACTTACCATTTTTCTTTGGCACTAGCACCAAAGGAGAGACCCATTCACTGTCAGTGATGGGATAGATGAATCCTGCATCAAGCAATTTCTGCAATTCTTCATTAACAATATATTTAAGTGCTGGATTCATCCTCCTTTGTGGCTGCCTGACTGGCTTGCAATCCTCCTTGATGTATATATGGTGAATACATACTGAAGGGTGCACTCCCTTCATCTCCTTATAACTCCAAGCGAAGGCATCTAGGTGTTTTCTCAGTAAGCTACACATTTCCTTCTCTTGGGAAGTGGAGAGGGATGGATTGATTTTCAAGGTTCTTTCTGGGCTGAACTCTATATTCTTAACATGGGGAGGAGTGGAGTCAGCCGCATAGAGATCAGTTGAGGGGTTGTTTTGGGTTTCTCTTACTATGTCCTCTAATGGTGATACACTGGAGGTGGATTCTGAATCAGATTTTCAATCATATCATCCTCATCTTGAGGTTTTCCCACTATGGCAATCTCTAATGCACAAAGTGGTGCAGAACAAAATTCATCCTCATCTTCCTCCTCCAACCAGAGAGGTAGATCATGTTCTAGCAAGGGTTGGGCAGGAGGATATAGGATTAACTACTTGGACATATGCCCATTCTTTATGGTCATGTTCCTAGCTCGACAACTGATGTAGGCATCGACGGTAGCCAATTGGGGTCTTCCCAGAATGAGAGGATACCCAGTGAGCTTTACCTTTGGCTCGAGAACTAAGAAATCAATAGGGTACTCCTAAGAATCAATGGAGACCATCACATCTTCCAGAATCCCCTTAGGGGTCACGGTGGAGCGGTTTGCAAGCTGTAGCACAGTTGTGGTCTTCCTCAAGGAGCCCTGGAGGTTGAGTTTGAGCATTGTGTCCATTGTCATCACATTAATGGTAGCTCCCAGATCAATCAAGGTGTGTGGGATCATGGTGCCATTGATGTGGACATCAGCTACTGGGCTTCCAGGGTCTAGATATTTTGGACAGATTACCTGCCCTAACATTAGGTTGGACAGTTGCCTTATGACATTGATGGTTCGGGCATCTCTCTTGTGCCTTCCTGGATGCCTAAAACAATTCTCTTTGATCAACCTATTATAGATAGGCACATCTTTTATGACTTGGAGAAGTGGTATCTTCACACACAGATGTTTCAATTCTCATAAGAGTTCAGTTTCTTCTAGGGTAAGCTAAACTGTTGCAGATAGTCTCTCAGGGAAGGGTGGATTTTCTTTAGGTTCGCTTTCCTCTTTATCTTCCTCAACCTCCCTGGGTGGAGGCTGGCTATCTAGGAGAACTTTCCCAGATCGCAAGTTAATTTCTTGAATCTCTACAACATAAGTCGGGCATGATGGTTCCCCACTATACACTTGCTAAGCCTGTCTGTTGTTCAGGTTCAGATTTGGTTGGGCAGGCATTTGGGGTTGCTTTGGTGGAGCAAGAGGTAACAATTGTGGTTGGGCAGGTGGTGGAGGCAAAATAGTGGTAGGAGAGTTGTATTGGGGCCTCCACCACTGATGAGATGCATTCCAATGAGGCTGCAACTGAGCATATGCTTGAAATGAATGGATGGCTGGTTGGGCATGATATGGAGATGTGAAGGACCAAGGAGGAGGCGTGGACTAGGAAGGATGAGTAGGGGGACCCCAAGAAGGTACAGAAGTGACTTGGTTGGGGTTGTAGTATGCCTGAGATGTCCCTTGCATCCCCGGCTGATATGGTCTAGGTCCATGCAGCCTCCTTTGGTTTATGTAATAGAGCTGTTCAGTGACTCCCTCAACCCCTTGATATACAACTTTAAGTTCGTGTAACGAAGGGCACTTGTTTGTAGAATGATTTTCTTCACAGACTGAACAAACCTCTATAGAGTTCAATGGGCATTCATTCATAGGATGCCTCCTGGTGCATCTAGGGAAAAAAATGGCCAAAGCCCTATCTGCTTCCTCTTGTTTCCTTTTGATATGCAAGGTATCCATTTGCATGGCAAGAGTCTGCAACATCTCGCTCTTGGAGTCTTTCAGCATGTTTCCAATTTCTCCTTTAATGGATGAGCTAGAGGAATAGGTATTGGCTATGAGTTGACTCCCCCTACCTTTCTTTTTGGCTACTCTAGAATGGTTTCTAAAAATAGTCTTTATGTCCTCATAGGACAGTTGGTAGATGTCTCCCCTGGCTAGTAGATGGAGGGTGTCTAAAAGATCTTCCCGAATTCCCCTGAGCAGGACCAGCTTCAGAGACTCAGGGTCAAGTGTACACCCGACCCTTTTGTAAATGAGCTGCAACCTCTCTTCATAGTCCTCCAGGGACTCATCACTTCCTATGGTCATTCAGAAAATTTCTTCTTTAGTATCTTTTGACCTACAATAGTCTTGATACTTGTTGTTAAAGGCTTGCCGTATTTGAGCCCAAGTTGTGATGCTATTGCTAGGTAATCCGATGAACCAACGCAATGCTGCATCCTTGAGAGTAGAAGGGAATAGTTTCAACTTTTGCTCATCTTCTGCATAGTCATAGGTT
The DNA here is from genome assembly GCA_000404065.3 of Pinus taeda. NCBI lineage: Eukaryota > Viridiplantae > Streptophyta > Pinopsida > Pinales > Pinaceae > Pinus > Pinus taeda. Next base: position 75,213 of record APFE030472384.1, on the reverse strand, counting down.
TGACAGATAACAACAAACTCAAACAAAAATGTGTCAGGATCTTCTGTAGTCAGACCATGGAAATGAGGTAGGGCGGAAGGGCTTATATCCTTCATTTTGGTGTCCCCATTGGTCTCCAAAATGGGAAAGGTACCCTCTATTCTCTCTCCATTCCCCCTAGCATTTATGTGTTCAGCCATTGGCTCCAAAGGAATGTTTTCTTCTTTTTCTTCCCCTACAGGTTCTTCAAATATGTCTGGCTGTTCACCTAGTGGTTTTTCTTGATCGAAGCCACCGAAGAAGAGAGAAGGTTGGCTGTGTGAAGCAGTGTGGGTGTTGGGCAAGAATTTTCCTGAGTTATCTCTATTCCTACGAGGCATGAAAGGAAATCTTTTTGGTTGTTTTTTTTTTCTTTTTCGCCACACTGATAGTACTTGCAAAACTGAAATTGATTGTACAAAACAAATTGAAACTAACTGAAATTAACTTGCTGAAATGAAATTTGTAGAATTGAAAAGGAAAGCAAGGAAATGCAGAATTTGAAAGGAAAGGAAACTTGCTGAAATAAACTATTAGCAGAATGTTGCAACGGAAAGTAGAAGAAAGAAATAATCACAGAATACTCTGACGCTTCCCCGGCAACAACGCCAAAAAGCATGGTGAGTGCTAGTATTGCAGCAATAATGCTGGAACTCCTGGGCTACCTACTTTACTCTTATCAACCCGGTAATTCGTAACAAACTTGGTAGCAACGGTGCTGTATGCACAAGTACTAGTTCTTACTCCAGGTTGTCACTTTGTCAGCCGACACAAGATCACTAGGAGCTCAAGCCAACTTCTATGGATTCCAGAAGAAGCTCTATATGTGATGAAAGGAGAGAAAGACTATCCTATAGATACTACTCTAACTGCAGAAAGGAGAAAGACTGAAATGTAAAGAAAACCAAGTAATTAACCAACTAATCCTACTTTTGTAGAAAAAACTATGGAAACCATGAAAATAATGCCATTACCTACTCAAGGAAGTAAACAAAATCTAACTAAGCTATTTCTGGAAGTAAATGAGCAAAAAACATCTTTTTGGATTTTTATGTATTTTTATGTGAATTTGACATGTATGTGATTTATTGTTTGTGAAGGTGGTAGCGAATAGGTGGTGTTGAATGGAGGTTTTGGGACTTGAGAGGATGTAGGATGGTGTGGTTGGGTCCTCAGAGGTCTCAGGTGGCCTTCTAGAGGCTTTTTCCACACCCAGACTTCAAAAGAAAGCCTACAGGAAAATCTACAGGAGGACACAGGAAATATATAGGAGGGAAAACAGTGTTCTATAGGAGGCCTATATGAGGAGGCCGAGAGAAGTTATGGATGTTTTGAGGGTGCAAGAGTGGGTGGAAGAGGTGGATGAAGGTAGGAATGAGGTTTTAGGGTGCCTAGGGTCTACCAAGGATCATTAGGAGAGAGAAAGATGATTGGATTGGCTTAAGGAGAGAGGAAGAAATTCTATGGAAAATGAAGGAAACTAAGGCAAAATTGAGGGGAGACTTGGGCGACTTGTAGGGCATGGATCAGATGGAGGGTGGGATGGATGATAGGTTGGTCTACTGCTAGAATATATCTGCTGCATAAAGAACTGACAGTCAACCAATGAGATTAAGCAAGCAATGAAATAAGTGCATCTAGAAAAACAAAGTTTTGCATCAAACTAATCTAATTTGCGATCTATGAAAGGAAATGATGATAATTGCTACAAGAAAGGAAAGCATGGAAGAAGACTATGGTAAACAAAGAAGTGAGGATGATGAAGAAGTTCAGAAACAAAGCAAACTAAGGCAAAATTGAGGGGAGACTTGGGCAACTTGTAGTGCATGGATCAGATGGAGGGTGGGATGGATGATAGGCTGGTCTACTTCTAGAAGATATCTGTTGCATAAACAACTGACAGTCAACCAATGAGATTAAGCAAGCAATGAAATAAGTGCATCTAGAAAAACAAAGTTTTGCATCAAACTAATCTAATCTGCGATCTATGAAAGGAAATGATGATAATTGCTACAAGAAAGGAAAGCATGGAAGAAGACTATGGTAAAAAAAGAAGTGAGGATGATGAAGAAGTTCAGAAACAAAGCAAACTAGTCTATTAACCAACTAAAAAGCTATAAACACTAGAAGTCCTATGAATGAGGAAAATCTATGTTTTTGAGGTAGAAAGAGGGTCTTTGCCTCAAATCATGGTCCCAGAGGGAGGAAGAGAGGCCAAGGCACTGTTTCTAGCCTTTTGGATCTTTTCTTTATCATTGCTTAACCTGCTATAGAAAGCACAAATGGAAGCAAACTATTGAATCATCAAAAGCAACCTATTCTTGACCATAAAAGAAATTGATCTAACAGCAACCTAATCTACAAACTGAAATAAAACATACAAATACAAGTAAAGAGGAGCTTGGCTACTTGGATTGGGCCCTAACCCAAGAGCTTCAGC
>APFE030472384.1:26611-72735 GCA_000404065.3 Pinus taeda | reverse complement strand
TGAGGTAACTCAGTGCTAACTCAAAAAGGATTCCATCTTTATTTCAAAACAATAACAAGATTACATGGAACTGTCAAAATAATAAGCTCGAAGTTGAGCAGAGTTTACATAAGCAAAAGTACAACAAAAATTCAACAAAAATATGACTCTAGTGAGGCCCTAGGCCTCTCTACTTATACAAATGAAGCTACCAACAACTTCCTTAAAATCAGGGAGGCTTGGCTCCCAAAAATCGAGATAATCATCAGTCATCCTCCACTTGCTCGGCTGCCTTCTAGTGCATGGCTTGGCTGCTTGTACTCTGAGCTCAATGAAGGGGAATTCGAAGTGAGGAGTAATAAATGAGGGGGGTTCCCTCCTATAAGTTGTCTTCTTTGTCCACTTCGAGTTATTGCTGCCATTTTTCCACTGGATCCTTGACTTTGACCTCAAAAATCATCAATAATCTGCATTAAACACATGTTAGACCACATGGCATCATAACTAACTCAAATCACTCTATAAGCATAAATATAATCAGAAAATCATACAATAAGGTAAGAGAATGGTTGATTTGACTAGGTTAGGAGGTAAAATGAGCGCATATAATTATCCATTTATGAGGGTCATCAGTAGTGCTAGTAAGAATATTATGCTATTACTCTACTAGGAGTGATTGGATACACAAGATTATAACATCACAACATAAAGAGAAATGGGTGCATTGCAATAAAATATTATGATGAAACAATCAATAATACTAGAGATAAATAGGTAGACAATGCTATTACGTAGTGAGGAGGTGTATGTTAGAAAAAAGGGATGTACCATAGTAAAAAGAGAAGAGGGGGAATAACGCCGACATTGTTGATTGTAGTAATAAAGCTTTGGGCTTGCACTGTTTCCTTGGAAGGCATGGTAGGTCATAGACAAAGCTTGCGCTACTATGAAAGGGGTCAAGGAAGGTTGAAGGTTGGCTTGGTGTTATAGTGCAAGGCTTGGTTTATAGGACAAACCATATCATAAGGAGACGATAAATATTGCGTTGTTGTGGGATTGGTGAAATAGGCAAAGGAAAATAGGCTAAGTGTGGGAGAAATGGGGGCTAAGAGGGAGAGGGAGAGTGAAAGGTTGATAGAATAAGTGGGAATATTATGTGAAGAAATGTATTAAATTTATATGCCCATGGATATAAATAAGTGCTCAGGAAAGAGAAAGGTTGAGGAGTTGAAAGTCCACATAAAGAAAAACAAAAAATAAAATAATAATAAGGGTGTGGTGTGAAGGCTTACCCGACATGTAGCATGATCGTTGCATCCTTGGTGGTAGCAAAAAAATCAACAAGAGAGATCACACTATTATGCTTTAATGTGTTGATGAGCTAAAGGCTCTTGTGAAAAATATATAGTGTGAAGATGACTTGGGTCTTGGTCCTTTTATAGTTTCTTTGTTATGCAACCAACTCACAAATAGATAAATCAGTGACTTAAAAATTATCCTCTTCGAGGGGGAAACCTCCTTTACATTACATAAATGAACAATTCTTGGATTATTCAAATGACAAAACCTCCTTTCTATATATAGGAGTCTAAGGGGTCACAATGTAATTAGAGCCAACATAACAATAATAATGTAAGGGCACAAAAATAACAATAGTGGGCTTCTATGGGGCACAATAGTAAAAATATGGGGACTACATGGGCACAACAATAACAAGAAGGTGGCTACACTAACAATAAAAATGAGGAAATACACTGGTATTATAGGGACATAACATGCCCCTCTCCTTCAAAAAAGTGTTGTCCTCAATGCTTGAGTAGTTCTTGGTGCTTCTGTATAAAATTCTGATCCACCCAAGTAGAATCTGTAGTATCCAAGTTACTAGACCCTTGTCATTTTGCTGCAGTATGGGAAAAAGTTTTATACCACCATTTAGCTAGAGGTAACCACTTGATCTATTGTCTCTGTTTACTAGATACAAAGAAACTAAGATATCCTTCCAAACATTTGTTCACTATCTCATTTTTACCATCAGATTGAGGATGACAAGATGAACTATGAACTAATTGAGTACCCAAACAAGAAAATAATTCCATCCAAAAAGTTCTAGTGAAAATGGGATATCTATCAGCTACAATAATATTTGGGTTTCCATGTAGCTTTTGAATTGTTTCCATAAATGTAGTAGCAACTGTACCAACTTTAAATGAATGAGATAATGCACAAAAGTGTGCATACTTGGTAAGTCTATTAACTACCACCATGATGACACTCTTTCCTTTGGACTTGGGTAAAATTATGATAAGATCCATTGAAACCTCCTCCTAACATTGACTTGGAATGCATAAGGGTTGTAACAAACCTAGGGTCTTGATTGTCTCAACTTTAATTTGTTGGCAAACCAAACATTCCACCACAAACTTTTGAATATAAGATTTAAGGCCATCCCCAAAAAATTCCTTCTTAACCCTGTTGTAAGTTTTTAAAAATATTGAGTTCCCTCTTAAGGGAGAGGTGTGCAATTCCAGAAGAATATTTTTTTTGAGTTGGGAATTATTACAGAGGTATAAGCGATATTTGTACCATAATGAATCATTTTTCAGCTAAATGTATCAGATGTACTGAGATATTACTACAACTTTTGAATGAGTGTCCACAATTCTTCATCATTCTTCCATTCATCCCTTGCTTTAGTTGTCAAATATAGTTGGATAATATAAATGGCACAAAGCAATGCTTCCACATCCTCGTCCTTTCTTGAGAGTGCATCCACAAAAACAATTTGCTTCCCTTTTTTGTAGATGATTTCAAAGTCATAACCCAACATCTTTGTGGCGCATTTTTGCTACTCTTATGAAGATAATCTTTGTTCTGAAAAGTATTTAAGACTATCATGATCTGTTTTTACCTTGAAGTTTCTTGCCATTAGGTAAGGTCACCATTTCTTAAGTGCATGTAGTATTGACAACATTTCCTTCTCATAAATAGATTTGTGTAAATACTTTCCTTTGATTGGACGACTTTCAAAAGAAATGGGTCTTCCCTCTTGCATTAAAACAATACCAATTCAATTTCTCGAGACATGACATTCCACAATAAAGGGTTTTGTGAATTCTAGCGTAGCTAAGACTGGTGCTTGGCACATTTCCTTTTTAAGATGTTCAAAGGCCTTAGTTACTTCTAGAGTCCAGGAAATGCATCTTTCTTTAGTAATGTTGTTAAAGGTGTTGCTATTCTCCCATTATTCTTAACAAACCAGTGATAATACCCTATCAACCCAAAAAATACTGGTAGATGCTTTATGGATGTGGGGATTTTCCATTCATTAATGGCTTTAATTTTGTTAGGGTCTACCTTAACACCCTCATGAGATACAATATGACCCAAATATTCCACCTCCTATACTCCAAAGAAACATTGGGAGCTTTTTTCATATAATTTTTTCTCCTCCAATAGTTTGAGCACCTTGTAAACATGTTGAACATGATGCTTCTAAGACTTTCTATAGATTAGTATATCATTAAAAAATACTAACTAAAATTTTCTAAGGAAGGGTTTGAAAATGGAATTCATCAAACGTTGAAATGTAGAAGGTGCATTGGTAAGGCCAGAAGACATGACCAAAAATTCATAATGATCCTCATGAGTTCTAAATAATGTTTTCAGAATGTCTTTAGTCTTCATTCTTATTTGATGATATCTTGAACGAATATCCAACTTGGTGAAGTAAATTTCTCCACGTAATTGATCCAATAATTCATCAGTGAAAAGAATGGGAAATTTATCTTTAATAGTGAGCTTGTTTAACTCCCTATAATCCGGACACATGTGCTATGATCCATCCTTCTTGTGCACCAATACTACTAGAGTAGAGAAAGAACTTTGACTAGGTTGAATTATACTAGCGTCTACAATTTCTGCAACCATACGTTCAATTTCACTCTTTTGGGCATAGGGATATTTTTAAGACCTGATGTTTGGAGGAACACTTCCTGGAATCAAATGAATAACGTGATCATCATCATGAATAGGTGGGAGGCCTTTGGGAGGTAGATATCTTGGAATAATTTTCCAAGACTTTTTGGATATTTGGACAAATAGATGATTTCGATGTTTGAACCTCTAGTGAACCTCATTGTGCAATTACGCCCCGTTGTTATTTTTTCAGAATATTTTTCATGCCATTAGAGATGATTATATTTCATAGTTCCTTGCGATACCCCTTAATTCAACTTCCTTTCCTTCCCAAAAAAAATTCAAGAAAAATTCTTGAAAAATAAAAGCTATTGTACGAAAAGATTATAACCATTGGAATCCTAGTACAACATCAACACCGCCCATTGGAATGGAGAGCATTGGACTATTCAATACATATTCCCCCATAGTTAGCTTGATATTATGGCACTTTCTAGAGCAATTTATAGTTCCTCCATTTGCAACCATCACTTGACACTCTTGTGCTGGGTATAGGAAACAATTCAATTCCTTGGCTATATTACAATGAATAAAATTATTGGCACTAACCGAATCAATCAACACTATTATATTTTTCTTCTTGATATGTCCTTTTATCTTGAGAGTTTGAGGAGTGGTAATTCCTTCCAATGCATTACAAGATATGGTTGGATTCATTTATTCTTTCTCTAGGGTTGGTTCCTAATGTATATCCTCTTGTTTTGAAGTTTCTTGTTCCTTTTCTTCCTCCTCTTCACAATTTATGTAAAATAATTTTTTCTCAGCACACTTATGACCTTTAGTGTATTTTATATCACAAATGTAACAAAGCCCTTTTGCTCCTTTTTATTCCAATTATTGTGGTGTCAACCTTTTAGGTTGTGGAAGGCTAGGGGCATCAACACTTCCATATTATAGTTGTGAGTGGTAGGGTTCCTTGTTGCCATAATTTTGCTTTCAATTTTTCTTGCCAACCTGATTTCCTTCTCGATTGAATCAGGTACCCAAAGGTGAACCTCATTTTGGATGTTATCCTTTAAATTCCCTATGAAAAAATCAATCCTATGCTCCTCTGGAATATAATTTACCATTATATTCAAAATTTTGAAGTCCTCAATGTACTTTTCCATTGAATCGTTTTGTTTGAGATTTATCAATTGGATAAATAACGCGTTTCTCTTTGTATCCTCATAATGTGCTATCATTTCCTCCATAAAATATTACCAAGTGACAAGTGGTTTATGAGAACAAAGCCATCGATACCATACAAACTGATTGAGTTCTAAATATAAAGTTGCAATGCGTACCTTTTGTGTGTGTTGCACATTATGAAGATCAAAATGTTGCTCCATTTGTAATATCCATGTTACCAAATCCTCTCCATCAAAATTACTCATTTAGATCTTTGGAATATGGTGGGTCTTTAATCCAATTATATAGTCTATAAAATCATAATTAAAATTTCTTTTGTTCTCATCATGAGTTTCATCTAAGACCTTTTCGCCATTAGGAAGCGTTTGTTGTAGTGACTTTGTCAAACCTTCCTTAAAACCTTCCATGTTTGCTTTTAAACCATTCTTCAAATATTCCATGTTTCCTTTCATTTTTGATTCTATGCCATCCTTAAAACCTTCCATGTCTAATTTTAAAATATTCTTCAAACCATCCATCTTAGCTTCCATTTCATTTTTGGTTACTCTTTGTGAGAGCGAAATTTGTTGCACCTAGTCTCGTTATTTTGATATATCATGTTCAATTTCTTCCTCTTCTTCATGCGTCATAGTAGAGCTTTATTGTTGCTTACTAGGAGTTTCCATTTTCTTGCTTTGAGGCATTTTGGAGTGAAACAATGATATCTATGCTTCACTATGCCCTTTGAATCACTTCAAACTAATTTTTCAAACAAAAATTTTACAATTTTTAAAAAAAATTCACACCTTTTTCTTGCTTTTAAGAGATCTGTATTGAAATGATTGTAGCTATGTAATTTCCGATCTCCAAGTTCTAAAATTTCTTACTGTGGTATCACTCTGAGTCCTCTATAATTTCACAAGTCTGATCGATATTGGATTCTTCAAGAAAGAGTTATGCCAAATCTCCCACGATGACCTAATTATGGACTAGTTCAGTAGAGCAAAGTGGTACAATATGCCACGTGTAATTGTTTCAAACTTCGGCCCTGAAATCTATACACAAAAAACTACACCCAGTTTAATTTCAACCACTTTTTATAGAATTCAAATCCGATGTCTGAAACAAAATTTATAATGATTTTCCCTAGGTCATCTATTTGAGACATAATTCTAGAGCCCGCAAAAACCCTAAATTCCTCAGGGTATATCTATGAAAATATAGCGAACCCACATTTGAAATTTTTACATGAAGTTTTCTGAGATTTTTGCTCCCTGTGGTAACAATTTTAGCTTTTGAAGCCTCGGAGAAAAATTTATAGCGAAAATTCCAAGATGACCTATTTGAAGAAGCAAAACCCTAGAATCCAAAGCTTTGATACCAAATGTTATGAAACCAACTCAAAAATAGATAGATCAACAACTTAAAAATTGTCCTCTTCAAGGGGAAAACCTCCATTACATTACATTAATGAACAATTATTGGATGATTCAAATGACAAAACCTCCTTTCTATATATAGGAGTTTAAGGGGTCACAATATAATCAGAGCCAACACAACAATAATAATGTAAGGGCACAACAATAACAATACTGGGCTTCTATGGCGCACAATAATAACAATATGGGGACTAAATGAGCACAAAAATAACAATAAGGGGGATATACTGACAATAACAATGAGGGAATACACTAGAATTATAGGGACCTAACATTCTCGCACATGTGAGGAGGGTTAATGGGCATTAAATTCCTTCTCACGAGATAAATTACATGTTAGTTAAAGGTGATGTGTTATACTAGGTAGGTGTATAGTGTTGCACTATGATAATGGATTACGATGCACTGCATAGTCAAAATGTGCAGTGTTGCGCTCCGCTAGAGAGTTGAGAAATGTTTTACTCTTTAAGGGAGTGATGCACTATACTCAAAGGATCAGTGCACTATAAAACTATCCAAGATATAGAAATGTCGTTGCCTTTACCTTGTTGAGAGAGAGAGAGAGAGAGAGAGAGAGATGTTTATTACTTAAAAAAAAGAGGGAGGGAATCCAAATTTTGATATGGGTTGAAAATTTGGGGCAGTTGTAGTTGCTATAACATGCTCACAAGAACTGAGACTCCAAATGGTGAGATATAATTCACATTGATTATTAATTATTATAATAGACTTACATGGGTTGCATTTCTAAAGGAGAAGTCTAAAGCATTTGAAAATTCAATATTTTCAAATCCATGGATGAGAACCAAAAATATTGGAAATTAAAATGTGTAAGGTCAGATAGGGGTGGGGATTTCACTTTAAATGAGTTTAATCACCCTTGTGAATAATATGGCATAAGAAGACAATTCACTATTGCTAACAACCCACAACAAAATGGTGCGATTGAAAGATAAAATAGATCAGTGCAATAACTGGTGAGAGAAATGATGGATGAAATAAATATGCCAAATGCATTTTGGGCTAAATTTGTTCATACAATAGTGCACATTTTGAATAAATCTCTCTTCGGGCCAAACAATTCCAAGAATCCATATGAACTGTGGTATGGAAAACCGACCACAATAAAGCACTTCAAAGTCTTTGGGAGAAAGTGCTATAGTAAGAAAAATTATCACAATATTGGTAAGTTTGATGCAAGGGAGATGAAGGAATATTTTTGTATATTCTAATAAGGGCAAGGATTATAGGTGTTACAATAAAAGGCTATGCAAAATAATTGACTGCATTGTTGTAAAGGTGGATGAGGAGTTGTTGGGCGCAACCCAAATTGGTCCAAGTTTTGGGTCAAAGACTCCACATTTTGAGGAGCCGGGCGAGCGGAGCGGACGAAGTTATATTCATCACATGATGTTTTATGAGATTTAGGGCGGGTCAAATCCCCTTATTTTCTAATGGGTATTGGGTATTAGTCCATTGTTTTGTCAGATCCATGGTATGTGAACCGGGGTCTTGTAGTAAGGAAGTCTATATAAAGGATGTAATACTTTGTCAAATATGAGGATATGATACAATAATGAAGCATAGATTGTTCATATTCTCTATCTTGAGTCTATAGTTTTGGGAAGGCTCCACAGCTGAGTACATGGAGGCCTTGAAGAGTCTGTAGCTAAGTACGTAGACCACCTGAAGTTGGGTACGCAGGTCAGGGAAGAGCATGCATTGAAGATCATTATTAATAAAGAAGAAGTTTTTGTGAAGTATTGTGTACATTTTTGTGTTGATTATCCATTTTTATTGATATCATTATGCATATTGTTTACTAAATTATTCGAAAGAATACATGTTATACTTTTTTTTGTTATGTCTATATATTAATAATCATTCTGTAAGATTAATCATTAGCCCGAAGTTATTGATGTACATGAAGTTGTAGGAAGGTAGAAAATGTTGGAAATAATATTGAGAGGGGGGGGGTGAATTAGTATTTTCAAATCAATAACTTTTTCATTTCCATAATCAGATTTATATATGCTACTTCAGAGAAGGGAACTCGCGTGTGCATGCAACTGTTCTTAAGGCAACCAACGTATATCCAGTGAACTTATGATTCAGTTAATTCATCATATGTTGATCTTTAATCAGTGCATTAGTACTTTATTAAACATTAAACAGTAACCATGTGCAGTAATAACATAATAAACCATCTCACATAAGCAACACACATGAACACCAAGATTTAAGGTGGAAACCCAGTGTGGGTGAAAACCACCTACTGCTGTTGTCTTTGTCTTCTTTTAATAATAAGAAAATCTGTTTACAATCTTGTTATGGTGCAGACTCATACCAGTATGCAGGCACCCTCCTGTAGAAGGCTATAACCTTCTCTTGTTCTCTAGCTTCTACTGGAAGGGAGCTACAACACCCTAGCTCTTGTACTAGCCGATCTGTTTACTAGTATGTAGGCACCGACCTGCAGAATGCTCCATTCTTCACTCATTTTCCAGCTACTACTGGAAGGGAGCTCCAACCCCCTAGCTCTTGTACTATTCGATCCATTTACTAGTACGTAGGCGCCAACCTACAGAAGGCTCCAACCTTCACTTGTTTTCCAGCTGTTACTGGAAGGGAGCTCCAACCCCCTGGCTCTTCTACTGGCCGATATGTTTACCAATATGTAGGCCCCAACCTACAGAAGGCTATGACCTTCTCTCATCCTCCAGGGACCAAGTTTCATGAATTTTCAGACTGGATACTCCTGGAACACAACACCACAATCTTAAGGATACGTTTCATCCAATTTTCATGCTGGACGAATAAAAAACTTTTAAACTTAAACTGCATCAACCAACATTCAGTTAATATGAACAATTAGATTATTGACACCAGAACACTGTGTTGAATCGAAAAACTTGCATCATCATTTAGAACTAGCTGTAACCTCAAAAACCATGCATCAGAGTGTATACGCTACTTGGCTGAACCCAAACTACGTGTATACGCTACTTCCGTCAATCAAACCTGCGTATACCTTCAAAACTACTGCAAACATAAACTTTTGAATCAAGTTTGTACCAACCAGCAATATACTGAATATCTACTTTCAACTTATAGAGCTTTACATAGGTAGTGATAGAGATCACTTCTTCTCACATACAATCAATCAATCAAATACCAACCTCCTTATGCATTTAGTTTTACATTTAGATCTAAGAAGACTTCATTGCCAGACAACAGTAAAACAATAGAATTTGATCAGATAGACCAGTTAGATCTGAAAAAGAAGCTTTTATTTTGTACACGCTATTTTGAAAGAGCCGAACCAGCGTGTATACACATCTTCACGAAAGTGAACTAGCGTATAGATCTGCAAATACTTACTTATAACTTCGCTACAATTCCTGACTTCAGACATACCTAGATCATCACATATAAAGGATAAAATATGTGTTGGAAATAACATCTAGCCCATCCATTATTAGATCACATAATGATAAGTCATTATGATATTTATCCATCATTAGATCTCATCCATCATCAAATTCTTAGGTGCATATTTAGTCTAGATCAAGCTAAGCATCAGAAACCCATAACATGCATATTTTCTTTTGATATGACAGTTCATAAGATATTCATTACTTGTCCATTTAGTCCTTAATCTTCTCCTCCTTATATAATTCAATCCTTTGTCAATACCTTGGACCAAAACCACTTAGGACTAATACCTTGGACCACTTACTTAGGGTCAATACCTCGAACCAAATACCTTGGACCAAATACCTCAGACCAAAACCTTGGACCCAAAATAGCTTGGACCAAATACCTCAGACGAAAACCTTGGTTTTCCAACATGTATGCTCTTTTCCTCCTGTGGGAGTGTGTGTATATGTATACGCTCCTTTTGTTATGTGGATCAGTGTTTATACACTATTTTGATTAAGTGGACCTGCATATACTTCTTAAATTGCTTTACATCAACCTTTCTCTTTACCTTCTTTATTCTGATCAATAGACCTTAGTTCCATCTTCCTGTTCTTCTGTACCAATTCCCTGTTACCTCTGAATAGACTTGTTACACTTTAATTTGCCATATTAATTCTGAAATGATTCCTTTGAACTGCCCTGCATTTTGTCACATCTATAAACACAACTTCCATGCATTCTGTCACATCTGATTTCTCTCTTGTAGATTCATCTAGTTACCATATACAAGTGAGTTGTTCTGCTACAAGTGGGTTGCCATCAAGTACAACACATGCATCATAATGCCAACAGAAAACATAAGTGAATACATGGAAGCAAGAACACACATATTCCTTTGGCTACAAAAACCTGGTTCTGCTACCTCCCATAGCTACTTCAAGTGAGACTGCAATCTGCTTGTAGGTCATTGCTGAAAGGGCCAGTGGTTGACGGTTTTGTTGGTGCACAACACACTCCGAACCTGGGTCAAGCCCCCTTAAACCAATAAATGGTTTCATTCGCAAGACTGAGATCTACTTAAGGGATATGTTTTGGCACCCATCGAAGAAAGAAATCCAGGAGTGGGTTGAACAGAAAGAAAAAGAATTTGTAGAAAAAGAAAACATAAACCCTCAATTATCAACTGAACACTGGTTGCAAAAGTATATATTCAAAGAGAAATACAAAATATTCTTTTGTTCATTCCACATTGAATTGTACGAGTGGGTATCTAAGTTGACCAAGCATAAGACTTGTTTCAAGAATGACAAACCTAAGGAGATGTTGACGGTTCTGGACCCGCCAACATTCAGGGGATCACCTTGGTATGAAGTCCCAACTAGATCTCACACCGTTTGGTGAGGAAGTCCCATCCGGTATGATGGCCTGGTTTCCATTATCTTAAGGATTTGCCTCAACTCTTGCTTTTCAGCACAGGGGAGTGATCTACTTTGTCTTCGAGAAGTGAAGTTCGCGTGCCTGGTGATTGCTAGTGTCACTTGTGTCAATGGTTCTTTCACTGTAGAGGGAGAGGGTGGGAGTGAGTCCCAAGTCGGTTGGGAGGAATCATTAACTTTATTAGGAACACAAAACACAACAGGACATGCACAACTTTTGGAAGAATAGTCCACACAGATGTGGTAGTCACAACATATAAGGGAAGATAACATGTACAACACTCAGCAGATGAGTCCGCGCTAGTGCAATGGTTGTTATAGAAAGTTTTATGTGAAAGGTATGTATGATGTCTGAGGAGGTAGCCAACATGGGAAGGAAAATGTTAACAACATATACAACACATTTTCATTAATATATATGTATTACAACAAGTGAATGAGTTCAAGTGTTAAACACAGGTTAAAGCAACATGCATTATAAGTGTTCAAGATTAGTCTTACAATAGTTACAATACACGTGTGAAAACATGCTGGCCTGTGAGAAGGCTTTTGAATTAAGCAAAAGTTCAAAGAAACATCGTTACACCATACATCACTAACCCCGTGGGCGGGGCATTGGAGCCACTATTTACTCCTAAAAGAAAAGATTACAAACTCTCAAGGATATGTGGGAGGAGTTGAGGTGAAAAGTCCTTTACAAATGAGGAGGTATTTATAGCCAAGGGTGAAACTGACCCTTGTGGTTGTTCGACTACCCTCATGACTATTTGACTTCCATGAATTTTCGACTTTACATGACTCTTCATACAACAAGTGGGTCTCTTGGACTTCCACGTTACATTACATTGATTGAAAGTATGGCCCACAGTATAGATGTGGACGACATGACTCATGACAAGACTTGACATGACAGTGCTGGTACATTTGTGTTGTTGCTAGTGTGCATGTCGAGCTGTAGTGTTGTTGGTGATGAATGTCCTAATGGTGTGTCACAACTTCACCTTTGCTGGAAACATGTGTGGAGCCTTCGATGGTCGTTGGGTTAGCTTGATGTTGCATTCTCACATTACTCCTTGCTTATATGTTGGAAGGCTTGATAGGTTCGTCTGTTCGCGAAAAGTGCATTTTTGTCCATTCGTGAAAACATCTTCCATGTTTGCTCATTCGTCTATTCGCAAACACATATTTCCATGATCATCTGCTCGTGAACACATCTCTTTGCATGCATCGTTTGTTCGTCTGTTGGCAAACATGTCCTTCTACATGTGCTCCCTTCGTTCATCCCATCTGTTGTCACACCATGTTTGTTTGTGTACCTGTATATGTAGTCACTAATGATGAGATGGCATCAAATCCAAAAACCTCCTAGTCTACCATGATGCATGATTGTTTTAGATGCAGGTGACCAGGGGAGGAGACAAGGTTAGGAGTTGGGATCGAGGCTCCAGGAACTATTGATGAAAGCTGTGCAGCAATCACTGGGTGATGGAGATGAGTAATCTGGGTTGACAGTGACTGTCCATGGGGTCTGGCTCAGCTGGAGGAAAAAACTGCGCAGTGTTTGGGAGGAATATTCAAGGCTACAGGAAGGTTGGGCATGCAAAATTTTTGTGATTTCTAGAATGAGCGGGTAATGGGAGCTTGGAAGCCAAAACTGTGCAATTCCTGGAGGGAACTTGCAGCTGGCTGCTAGGACACTGGCAGCCAAAACTACACAATTCCTGAGGGGAATAGGCAGTCAGTTGCTGGGTCACTGGAAGCAAAACCTGCGTGATTCCTGAGGGGAATTGGCAGTCAACTATTGGGATCTTGGCAGCAAAAATTGCACAATTCCTGGAGGGCATTGGCAGTCAACCGCTGGATCTTGGCAACAAAAACTGCACAATTCCTGGAGAGAATTGGCAGTCAACTGGCGGGAGTTGCTGGCGGGAAAATCTATGCTGATGTTAGGAGACTAGATTACTGGTCACCTTTGCATATTTTTTGAGCTGAGTGTACTGCTGGGCAGTAGAGGAATTTCTCATGAAAACTACACAATTTTCTGGATGAGCAACTAGTCGACTGACGGGGGGGGCTGACTGGAAAAACTGTGCAATTTTATGAGGGAGACAAGGACGGGCACTGGGTGTCTGTCCGACCTATCTGCGCAGTTTTCTCAGTAAGAAGAGCAGGTAAGGTCTACAACCTCTGCACAATTTTTGAGGGGAGTCAGTCCTAGGGTGATTGTCGGGTCTAACTCTTCGGTTGACTAGCATGAAGGTTGAATGATTTTCTTGTGGGTAGCACAACTTGAAATGGCTTGTTTAGTGATTTTGCACTGTTCTAGGTGACAGTTAATTGAGTTGATGTTGAGGTGATGGTCCGGCTATCAAAGGGGAATCTAGTCGTCAGAAATTCAGTAAAATGACTAAGTGTGTGAAGGATTGAAAAGATGCATATGTGATCTTGCAAACACACACTTACATGACTTGACGATGAGGTGACTCAAACCATCCAGACAAACATGATCAACATGAATAATTGACGGTGTGAGCGACAAGCGCAAAATTTGTGATTGATCACTAACCCATCGTGATGACGCTTGCATGACATTGTATGTGACTCTGTGTGTGAGTGCGAAAAATTTTTTCATAGCGAACACAACATATACACACGAAGTGAAGACCTTGAGCATGACCAGAACATGGTAGCAAGCATGACATTGGCATCCATATGCAAAATCTTGGGTGGAATGATCAAGCAAGGTGGGTGCGAAAACTCACACGAGCTCATGAAGTGAACTCGAGTGCGTGCAATCATCAAGTAAAACTCTCAAAGGAGGCTCCGAAATTGGGTGCAGGCCATAATTTTGGAGGGTGGTTGTATCTGCTACAACACTTGGTGACACACTAGTATAACTCTAGCTTCTCTATTTTGGTTCATTGATAACACAAGGCCTTGCTCTTTCAGGAGTATTGAATCACTGTGTGGGTTAATTCAGCTTCCCCACTTACCCCATGGATATACATGGTTCACCTTTTTCCAACTCAGTCAACACAATCAAACGTTCAACGTGATCACAATGTTTCGAATTCGGGAAGGGTAGTTTAGCTCATGAGTTGAATATTTTCAGAGTATAAGTTTTCATCTATGGTGTTTCTTTGCTGCCAGCAGGCCTGGATAGTACCCTGATGGAGTCACGCAAGAACACATGCATTGCTCCACTGGCAGCAAGCTTGGTCAGTACCCCGGTGGAGTTGTATGCTTCACCTCTTTGTGTAGGAAGATTTTCTCTTCTTTCGCCTTTGTATTTTTCAAGAGGACTGTGCATAGGAACTTATTTATTTTTGGGCTAGAAGAGGGATCCCAACTTATTGAGAGAAGAAGAGGTTGTTCCTTTAGAGAAGCATGTATGATTGCTGACATAGGTTTTCTCGTTTAGATTTTCCCCTTCTCTGTTTCTACTAGTTGGATGAGTTTGAACACAGAGAAAATAAGGATGAGTACATGCATGGGGCTTTCTAGTGTGGACATAGGTTCATGGTTGGACCAAAATTCTCTTGCATACAGCTTGTATTTTCTGTTTCATCGTCCGAAGGTTATAACCAAGCACAAAGAAGGTGGACACAAGACTAGCCAAGCGCTGCAGTGTCACAAGTCTCTTCAAATCTTAGCCACATACTCTATTGAAAAGCTAGAACATAGTAGTTGGCAACACTTATTCCCGGAAACAAAAATAGTAAGGTGTCAAGCAAACAAAACAAATGTAAACAAAAATAGTAAGCATAAAAAACCAATTAAAAACAAATATAGTAAGCAAGGAAAACAAGATGAAAACAACAAGCAACAAGCAGACTATGAACATGGCACAGGGCGTGGCTCGACCTACTGGATGTAGTTCTTGAGATCTTGGCCAATGACAGGAAGGTTGTCAATATTCCCATAAAGTGATTGCAGACGGTATGTGTGGGCCAAGCTTCTCCTGGGCTGTGTACAGACCAATCCATAGGGATTGGAACTTCGTATGTTTTCCTTTGTCTTCATGGGACTTAACCCATTTCGGAACTAAGTCACCAACACCAAAGTTAGCTTTCCCTATAGAATTCTTATCGAACCATATCTTGATAAGGTTCTAGTGGAGTCTGAATTTTTTTTTTGCTTTCATCCTTTCTTCCTGAAGCTTATGGAGAGCATCCATCCTATGTTGAACTAGCTAGCAAGGCTTGCCTTGGGACTCTTGGGAAAGCTGAAGTGCAGGCGAGTAGATATTTGGTGGAAGGATGGATTCTTTACTGTAGATCAAGAAGTATGGTGAGGTACTCAGAGAGGGCTTCGGTGTTACATGGTCAGCCCATAATGCATTCGCCAGGGCGGTATGCTAATTGTGCTATTCAGAGAAAACGGTCCTTTTGATTATGCGGATGAGGTTTTTATTCGTGGATTCTACGAGAACGTTTCCTTGCGGGTAATAGTTAGATGAATGTTTTAGCACAATACCATTCCGTAATGAAAAATCATAGTTTCAAAGACGAAAAGTACGTTCCATTATAAAAAACAAGTGATATCAGAACACCAAAGCATGAGATGATGTTCTGCTAGAGGAAGTTGATGACTTCTTGGTCTTTCACTTGTTTGAGCGGAACTACTTCTGTCCACTGTGTGAAGTACCAGTTGCTATTAGAATGTAGCGGTGTTTCTTTGACGAATGTGGGAAGATTTCCCCAATGATGTCCAAGCCCCACTATTCGAATGGTTCAGTCACTGCAATAAGGTTTAGTGGGGCTGCTGATCTTCGTGTTCTGCTGGCGCATCGATGACATACCGGGCACTTGCAGGCATAAGCATGTGCATCCTTGAATATTATGGTCTAGTAGAAATTGGCTTGCATAACTTTGTGCATAGTGGTGTTTCCTGCAAAGTGACCCGTGGCAGGTAAGTCATGTAGATCTTGAAGTACCTTCTCTGATTCATGTGTCTTGAGGCACTTGAGCAAAACTCCATTACTGTGCTTCTTGTAAAGCACTCCATGCACCGATTGATATGCTAAGGATTTGAGGTGTAATGCCCTCTTTTGTCTGATGGAAAAGTGAGAGGGTACGGTGCCATGCTTATGGTACTGGCACACATCTGCGTACCAAGAGGTTCCATCTTCAGTAGGTGTTGCTCACCTTATATCGTACATCTCAATTTCCTTCTCCCAGCTGACGAGCTCTTCTTCACCTTCTGGTGCATGTACTGCTTTAGCTGTGAGTCTGCAGAGCCCATGTCCTTTGACCATGTGAATTGGCTTGATTTCAAGATCATACTCTTGCAAGCCTATCATCCAGTTTGCACGTCGTTCACCTAGTTCTTGTTGCACAAGAAATGTGCGGACTACTGGGTGAGGGACAAAGACTATGTATTGGTTCTTCAATAAGTAGGGCCTCAAGTGTTTCACTGCCTTGTAAACTACATAATCTTGCATGTCAATGGCAGGGTAATTGAGTTCTGGTCCCTGCATGCTTGCACTCACGAAGGAGATTGGGCGTTCATTGTTCATCTCATCCTTCTGAGTGAGTACAATAGCTAGAGAATTATCAGAGGCGAAGGTTTATAGCTGGAAATCCTTCTTGAAGTCTGAGCTAGAGTGTAGGTGCTTTTGCAATAGCCTACTTGATCTGGGTGAATGCATACTTTTCCTTCTTGCCCCAACTATAGACTGGATCTTTCTTGATCATGCCATGCATGGGCTTGACTATCTCCACATAATCCAAGATGAACTTTTGGAGAAAGTTTATCTTTCCCAAGAAGGAATGCATAGCTTTCTTGTTAGCTGGGTGAAGGATCTGTGTTATAGTCTGAACCCAGTCTAGATCCACCTTGATCTCTCTTTTGGAAACAATGTGTCTGAGAAGGTTCCCCTCAGACACTGCGAATACACTCTTTTTGGGATTCAAGGAAATCCCATATCTCCGACATTGCTCAAATATTTTCTTTATATGGCATATGTGGTCCTCGCATCTTCTTGAGAACACAATCACATCATCGAGGTATACCACTACGCTCTGTCCAATGAGTCTGTAAAAAGTGATGTCCATGGCACACTGAAAGGTTGCGCCTAAATTTAAAAGCCCAAACAATAGTCATCTGTAAGCGAACGTACCCCGCTTGGTACGGAAGGTAGTCTTTAGTCTGTTAGGTTCTGTTACCAAAACCTGATTATATCCTAAAAAACTGCCGAGAAGGGAAAACATCTGTGCCCCAGATATTGTTTGCAAAATGTGGTCCATAGATGGCATGGGGTAGTTGTCATTGTTGGAGGTGCGATACACATTTCGGAAATCAACACACAAGCAGATTTCCCTAGACTTCTTGCATATAGGAACAAGATTTGAAACCCATGTGGAATGAATTTTTTTTGATATGATTCGTGCATCCAATAGCTTGGTGAGCTCTTTCTGTATGAGGGGTTCAAGTGACAGATGTACTTTTCTCAGCTTCTGCTAATACGACTTGACCCCTTGGTTGATTGGGATGATGTGTTGGATGATCTGTGTGTTATAAGTTTTCAGATCATCATACGTCCACACGAACACATATCGGTACTATTTTAACAAGAGGAAAAAGGCTTGCCACTCTTGTTGTGTGCAATATGTACCAAGATTGACGAACTTCAGATCTTGTTCTGTTCCCAGGTTGATCAGTTCATGCATCATAGTGGAACTGTGGGTCTTGTAGTTCCTCAGCCCCTGAAAACATTCTTGCAAGTCATATAGCTTTTCCAATGTTGCCACACCTTTTGTGATAAGGTGGACTTTCCTATTACTAACATATGCTTGCAGAGAGCGCTCGTGCTCGTCATCATCTATCGGTGCATCTTTGAGGACATCATCGTTGGCCATGAAATGCAGTATCTGTTGATCATCATTAAACATGCGTAAATTAGTTAGTTATTTAGGGTAGATGGTTTGTAAAAAATTTCAGTAGTAAATCTATCCCTAATCGATGACATTCATGAAGCTGCATATGCCAGAGCATTGGCAGCTGCATTATGCATACGTGGTACAACAATGATGTTAAATGCTTGGAACTTAGAGATTAGTCACCATACCTATTACTGGTAAATTTTGAGATGCGGTGACAAATAGTGAATGGTGTTATGTACCTTCCATACCACTATCTATGAATCACCTACCACTTTGAGTGTGACCATGTTGAGGCTGATGAATTTCTGCAAGTGCAACGCGAGTGCTTCATACTCAGCAATGTTGTTCATGCACTTGAACTCCAAGCGACTTGAAATTAGATGCTTTTTGTTATATGGGTCAATCAAGACACACCTGGCTCTTGAGCTATCCTGTGTCTTTGACCCGTTAAAGTACATGGTCCACAACTTGTTTGTACACAGACCGTTTGACATGTTAGTAATGATGCTACTAATATTGCTACTACTACTACTACTATTGGTGCAATGCACTGTACATGTTTCATTACCATCAGTTGGGCAAGGAAGGAGCCCCAACTACGTGTCTAGTGGGGTTGGAGCTAGCCATGCAGGATAACACCCCAATGCTGTTTCCAGGAGGCAGTTTCCAAACATGAGTTCTAGCGAATGCCAACGATTCATTCCCGCCATTAAGGGGAGTGAAATTTTGCTTCATATACCTCTCGGATAACACCCGAATTTGGTTGCATTTTCCCTTACAGAAGCCACATGTGCGACTAGTCTGTAGAAAAATATCCATCCAACTTGCTGGACCAGTCTCTATTGAGTAGTAGAGTGTATGCTTCCGGTATGTCCACAACAACTATGTTGATGCGTTGGTGGACTCGACCGCCATGAGATAGTCAGATGGTCACGTCTCGTAGTTTACCAATGGCTAGTACTGATTTTCAGTCAAGCTGGATAATTCACACAGACATCTCGCTCCATTGTGCATTGATCCCAATTTTGTATGGAGTTTGGTGGAAGGCTATGATACCATGAAACTACCCGACCATACAAGGTACATGGAAACAATATACATGCTACACCATCATGCCGTACCTCAATGGTCTGCAGCTGTAGGTAGAAGTTGTCCAAATGGTCTTCTTCCTTCACTGTGCTATCAGGGTTGAACTTGATGTTCATTCTCTCTGCTCACTTTGGCATCTTGTGCAAAACACCTAGGAGAGGCAATGGCCCCTAATTCATCCATTCCATATTTTGGTCAGCCATCTCTTCTTCTTCTTTGTCCTCCTCTTCTTCTTTAGAATATAACTGTTCCAACTCTGAGTCTGTTGGTTCGTATCTACCTTCGCCTCCTTTGCTGCCTTCCCTCCTGCCTCATGTACCAGAGTTTGATTCCAAGATCACAAGGGTGTCTCGTTCCCCTTGTTAGAAGACCGGAGGTTCGTCTCCATCTTCAATAGCTTCTACCATACCTTCAAGTGTGGCAAGAACTGCTTCTTCCACTAATGATACAAAAACCCTTGTGGGAGTGGCTTTTCTCTTCCTTGATGCGTATTGAAGATGATGTATGCCTGGGACCAGTCTGACTTCTTTTGTGAACTGGCGGGTGATGGGATGAACAGAGTGAAGGTGATGATATGGAATTTTGTGTTCAGTCCTGGGAGGTGAGAAGTAACCAACTGCAGAGTTGCGCGTTGGTGAGAGGGAGTGAGAGTTATTTCCTTGACCAGATGGTTGATGAGTGAGTGTGAGAGGACATTTAACCATATAAAACTATCTTCCCTGCTTCCAACGCTAGAAATGTTGATGGTGCTACACCTGCCAACATTCAGGGGATCACCCCAGTATGAAGTCCCAGCTATACCTCTCACCGTTTGGTGTGGGAGTCCCATCTGGTATGATGGCCCAATTACAATTAAGGATTTTCCTCAACTCTTGCTTGTCAGCACAGGAGAGTGGTCCGCTTTGTCTTCTAGAAGTGAGGTTCATGTGCCCAGTGATTGCTAGTGTCACTTTTGTCAATGGTTCTTTCACTGTAGAGGGAGAGGGTGGGAGTGAGTCTCGAGTCGGTTGGGAGGAATCCCCAACCCTGTTAGGAACACATAACACAACAGGACATGCGTAGCTTCTAGAAGAACAATCCACACGGATGCAAAATCACAACACACAAGGGAAAATAACACGTACAACACTTAGTGGATGAGTCCACGCGAGTGCAAGGTTGTTATAGCAAGTTTTATGTGAAAGGTCCATCTGATGTTCGAGGAGGTAGCCAACACGGGTAGGACAACCTTAACAACATATAAAACACATTTTCATTAATATATATGTATTACAACAAGTGAATGAGTTCAAGTGTTAAACACAGGTTAAAGAAACATGCATTACACATGTTCAAGATTAGTCTTACAACAATTACAATACATGTGTGAAAACATTCTGGCTTGTGAGCAGGATTCTGAATTAAGTGAAAGTTCCAAGACACATCATTACACCATACATCATTAACCCCATCGGTGGGGCGTTGGAGCCACTACTTACTCCTAAAAGAAAAGGTTACAACTCTCAAGGCTATGTGGGAGGAGCTGAGGTGAAAATTCCTTTCCATGTACAAATGAGGGGGTATTTATAGCCAAGGGTGAAACTGACCCTTGTGGCTATTCGACTAACCTCATGACTGTTTGAATCCATGACTTTTCGACTTTACATGACTCTCCGTACATCAAGTGGGTCTCTTGGACTTCCATGTTACATTACATTGATTGAACATATGTCCCATAATAGAGATGTGGACGACATGACTCATGAAAAGACTCGACATGATAGTGCCGGTACATTCTTGCTGTCGCTGGTGTGAATGTCGAGCTGTAGTCTTGCTGGTGATGGATGTCCTCATGGTGTGTCACAACTTCACCTCCATATGACAACATGCATGGAGTCTTCGATGGTTGTTGGGTTCGCTTGATGTTGCATTTGTACATTGCTCCTTGCTTGTATGTTGGAAGGCTTGGTAGGTTGGTCCGTTCGCGAAACGTGCATGTTCATCTGTGAACACATATTCCATGTTTGCTTGTCTATCTATCCATGGACACATCTTTGCATGATCATCCATTCTTGAGCACATCTCTTTGCATGCATCATTTGTTCGTCTGTTGATGAACATGTCCTTCTGCATGTGCTCCCTTCGTTCATCCCATCCGTCTTTGCACCATTTTGTTTGTGTACCTGTATCTGTAATCACTCATGACGATATGACATCAAATACAAAATCCTCCTATTCTACCATGATGCATGATTGTTTTGGATGTAGGTAACCAGGGGAGGAGACAAGGTAGGGAGTTGGGATGGAGGCTCTGGGCACTGCTGATGAAAAGTGCGCAACAGTCACTGGGTGATGGAGATGGGCAATCCAGGTTGATAGTGACTGCCTATGGGGTTTGGCTCAGCTGGAGGACAAAACTACACAGTTTTTAGAAGTAATAGTGTCGGCTGCGAGAAGGCTGGGTAGGAAAAATTTGCACAACTTCCAGAATGAGTAGACAAGGGGAACTTGGAAGCCAAAACTATGTAATTCTTGGAGGGAATTGGGAGCTAGTTGTTGGGACACTAGAAACCAAAACTACACAATTTCTAAGGGGAACTGGAAGTTAATTGATGGGTCACTGGCAGCAAAAACTATGCAATTCTTGAGGGGAACTGACAGTCTGCTGTCAGGAGCTTGGCATAAAAAACTGCGCGATTCCTGGAGGGAACTAGTAGTCAACTGCTGGAACTTGGCAGGAAAAAATACGAAATTCTTGGAGGGAACTGGTGGTCATCTAATGGGAGCTGTTGGGGGGAAAAAATGAGCTCATGCTGGGAGGCTAGCCCATTGATCACCTCTGCACAATTTCTGAGCTAAGCGGACTGCTGGGAAGCAGATGACTTTCTCATGAAAAATGCACAATATTATGGGTGAGCAACCAGTCAACTGATGGGAGGGCTATCTGGAAAAAATGCACAAATTTCTGAAGAGACAGGGACATGCACTGTGTGTCTATCTAGCCTTTCTATGTATTTTTCTCAATGAGTGGAGCGGGCAAGGTCTGGAGCCTCTACGCAATTTTTGAGGGGAGAGAATCCCAGGGTGGCTGCCGGGTCCAACTCTCTGTTGACCATCATGACGGTTGATTGATTTTCTTATAGGAAACACAACTTGAAATTGTTTGCTTAGTGTTTCTGGGCTATTCTAGGTGACAGTCGATCAAGTCGATGTCAGGGTGATGGTCCGGCTGTCAGAGGGGAATCTGGTCGTCAGAACTTCAACAAAATGACTAAGTGTGTGAATGAGTGAAAAGATGAATATGTGATCTTGCAAACACACACTTACATGACTTGAGGACGAGATGACTCAAACCATCCAGACACACATGCTCAACATGACTAACTGACGGTGTGAGTGACAACCATGAGACTTGTGATTGATCATTGGCTGACCATGACGACGCTTGTGCAATAGTGTATGTGACTCTATCTATGAGCGTGATAGATTTTTTCATAGAAAACATGACATGTACACAAGAAGCGAAGACCTTGAGCATGACCAGAACATGGTCGCAAGCATGACGTTGCCATCCACATGCAAAATCTTGGGTGGAATGATCAAGCAAGGTGGGTGTGAAGAGTCACACGAGCTCATGAAGTGAACCCGAGTACGTGCAGTCATAAAGTAAAACTATCAAAGGAGGCTCCGAAATTGGGTGTAGGACAAAATTTTGGAGGGTGGTTGTAGCCGCTACAACAGGGGTGGAAACCTGAATCGATACGGTGACTTAAGAATGTCAGCAACAATATCTCAAGGGCTATTGATTTGTGGATTGATAACATTTTCGGAGGATTTATCACTGAGTTCACGATAGATGAAATCATGTCCTATAGTGACGCTGAACAAAGATTTTTCAAAGGACCATGAGGTAAGTTCTTAAGATATTTTAATATTTGGATTAATATTTTATTGTGTGAAAAGGGGATTCTGCAAATGCAATCAGATTAATGTTTGGACGAAGAGGAAATAAGCCTGAACTAGGGTCTACGTGAAGTGGAAAACAATACAGAACAAATCTGAAGAATTTTATTGAAACTTACTATAGCTCCCTGTTAGGAGGATCTGAGAGTGAAGAAGAAAGAAGTAACCCTAGAACCGCATGACATTCCCCCTCCCGTCTTGAAGGTGCG
Organism: Pinus taeda; assembly: GCA_000404065.3. Lineage (NCBI taxonomy): Eukaryota > Viridiplantae > Streptophyta > Pinopsida > Pinales > Pinaceae > Pinus > Pinus taeda. The sequence continues at coordinate 49,249 of APFE030472384.1, read as the reverse complement.
TCGAAGTTAAGAGTTGAGAAGATCAAGGCATCTTTGGGATTCCCCATCCATCCACTCCCCTTACACCCCATCCCAATCCCAATAATTCCCATACACCCCCACCCCCTTCCCCTCCACCTGGCCCCTTGAGAAGGAGAATGGATGATTACATTAAGATTCCTATTTTTAAAGGACTGGGATCAAAGGATCCTGATCAGTTTTGGTTTATAGCTGATGCAATATGGACAATAAGATAGATCATTAGTGATGATGTAAAGAAGGAAAAACTCATCACATCACTGTGAGAAAGAGCACTAACCTGGTATATGAAGTACTCTATGACTAACCTGAATACTTCATTGGATAAAATTAAGAAAGCATTGGTGTCAAAATTCATGAAGCCGAAATTAGAATCACAATGCATCACAGAGCTAAAAGAAATCAAACAGACATCGACTAAATTTGTGTGGGAGTTGGATCAATGATTCAAGGAGCTGATGGGTCAAGCAAGATTTGATATAACCCACAACAACATAAAGAGTGGTTCATAGCCGTGCTACTACCACATATTAGGTTACCTTTGACACAACAGAAGATCGCAACTCAAGCTAAAGCATTGGAGATTGTGATGAAGTTGGAAGCTTCACCGATTGGAGATACTCATGCAGGAGTACAACAGATACATAGTCAATTAGCCAATCTGACCTTGGAATTGTAGGACCTCAAGAAAGGTAAAGAAACTAGATCAGAAGTATGGTGTAGAAAATGAAAAGCTGAGGGTCATTATAAGGATCAATGCTCGGTGTTAAGAGATTATATTGCAACTATAGTGCCTAATCCAGTAAACCCAAGTTTGTGGTGTGATATTTGTAGAATGAGAGGCCAACATCGCTCTAAAGATTTCTACCTATTACAAAAGTATGTATAGACCCCGAAGAAGTTGTTTTGTAACTTCTATAGATCAGTAGACCATGATGAGAAAAATTTCCAAAGTTATAACTTAATGATGGAGTGAACTGCTGATACTTATAGAGTGCAAGCTGAGGGACATACACACGAGGAGTCAAACCAACACACTAGTCAAGGGGGATTTCAAGGATGATGAGGAGGAGTTGATCGAGGACATGGCCAAATTATTTGTTACAACTGTGGACAGGTTGGGCACTTTGCAAGGGACTGTCAGAACCCTATGACAACCTACAATTATTGTAAGTCTTTTGATCATGTGAGATAAGAATGCCCTGTCCTTATTGCAAAGATGCAGGAGAAAAGAAATAACAAGCTTGCAACAAATATCCAAATGATGACAACTGAGGCAAGGGGATATCGACCACGCATCGACATTGTAATGAGAAGTGGAGCTGCGACTGAAAATGATAAAGCTAATGGGAAAAAGGAAGTTGAAGCCATATGGGTAAGAAAAACTACCAAAAAATATCCTGCATTTGATATCTTGAAGGACAATAAAGTATTCATGGAGGCAAGGTGAAGCTTTATGGATGATGGAGCCTCAACCACTACTGCACAACCAACTCAGAAGGATAAATATGATATACTACTAGTTGTGACACAAGATGTGGATCCAAATATTTTGAAGTATTTTCTATAGACTTGCATGAAGTTGTTGAGAAATCAGAAGGCCGTAGAGGTATTGCAACAATTGATAGACTCTTGTGCTCCAAAGAGGTATCACAAAGAATAATCTACATAGACACAAGAAATGGGTTGGAAAGGAAATGAGGCTTACATCACAGATTGGGGAATATGACATGGATGAGGTTATATTGGATCTAGGATCTGATGCCAATGTCTAGCCAAAACAAACTTGGGAATTGATGGGTAACCCAAAGTTGCAATGGTCAACCATCTAGCTGAAGATGGTGAATCAATAGAAGATCGTCCCTCTAGGAATATTGTCAGGTGTCACAATAGACATTGATGGAGTGTGCACTACCACTGACTTTGATGTGATTGAGATTGTGGATGACAGTAATCCCTACCCCGCGTTGCTTGGATTGGATTGGACATTTGATAACATGACTATAATTAACTTTAAGAAAAGGCAAATGATATTTGAAAGTAATAATATGAGAGTTATTGTGCCATTAGATCCATCAGAGGGAGCGAGATATATTGAACCTGTCAGAGAAGAATACAACGTGGATGACATCGACAACATTTACCAGATAACAAGAAAAGAAGAAGAATGGATTAATCCTAATGCAGATGGAAAAATGACTTGGGAGCAAGATAGTTCCTGCACTTCAGATTCATAAGAGGAATTGGAAAATTGACAGAACAGGTTGCATGAAGTGTCTACAAGGCGATGTGCAAGGATCACTAAAGTAGTGCACTACATGAAAACTAAGGTACATGATTTACCTTTATATGATGGTTTGGGTGATGTAAATGCTTTCTCTAGCGATTATGAAATATGAATACCCATATGTCAGAGGCTGTTAGCTCTAGATCAAGCATTGAGGGCTACTCCTGCTAGATGGCGGGGTACTCATAAGAAGAATATAGGAAATTGGAAAAAATGTAGAAGGTTGATGTGGGTAAGATTTGGAAAAGTAGAAACATAGCTCGTAGACAAGTATGATGGCCAGAATGATCCTAGATACCACATATAGCTCTGTGTGACAACCTGGGGAGAAATTCCGTGAGAAGAATGGGTGCATGGCTTCATCCATACCTTGGAGCCAATTCCTTAGAATTGGTATCTGGAAACTAAGCTTCGACATGGTACTGCTAGCTGGGCAGAGATGGTTGATGGATTTATAATGAAATTCATATTTGAAGATGACTGTCCACATATATATGCACGTTTGAATATAGTTAAGAATAATATTTTTGAGAACAAAGTTCCAATTATCTGGAAACCTGATTGGGTTGCACAGACACACAATGTAATGGAATGGTATAATCTCACTACCCAAGAGGATGAAGATCCTCGCAACATTGACATCACAGAGTTAGAAGGTCATCACGAAGTAAATGGACCTGAGATAGAGATGCCTGATATAATGAAGCCATTGAAGATGAAGAAGGTGAATATAGAGTTAGAGGCTAAAATGAAGTACACAACAATAGGAGACTACTGGGATGAAGACAAAGTCAGCAAGATAAAAAATCTCTTGCATGAATATCAGGAGTTGTTCCCCACTAAGTTTTCAGATATGAATGGCATATTAGGGGATTTGGGAGTCATGAGGATTCCTCTAAAGCCAGATGCGAATCCTGTCAAACAAAGGCATTATAGACTGAATTCGAAATATAAGGAGAAGGTGAAAGAAGAATTAGAAAAAATGTTAAAAACTGGGATAATTGAACTTGTCGAAGAGTCTGAATGAGTAAGTCCTATGGTGGTTCATGAAAAGAAGTCAAAAGGGGAAATCAAAATTTGTGTTGACTTAAGAAAATTGAATGATGCATGCCTACATGAACCCTTCCCTACACCATTTACAGATGAAGTATTACACAATGTAGGAGGAAAAGAGGCAATTATCCCTATGGAACACATTGTGTCAAGTTTGAGAATTGCAGCTACCACAGATATGGAAGACCGTGACATTATGAAGGAAAGAATGTCGCAGATACTAACTCTAGAAGAAGACATGTTTAAATTAGGGTTCCATCAACAAGTACAAAAATCAAGGGCGAAAGTTTGGCATGACATGCATATCAAGAAGAAGACATTCCAATAAGGAGATCTTGTATTGTTATAAGACAAAAAATTCGTGAAGTTCCTAGGAAAATTTAAAACACATTGGTTAGGACCATATATCATCAAGCACATCTTTGATGGTGGTGCATTTCAATGTGCAAAGTTAAATGGTCAACTGATTCTAGAATGAGCGACTTGTAGAAGATTGAAGATATAAAGGGATGACTTTGTCCATGGAGTTTCACACTAAAAATTGAAGGGAAGGAATTCTTAGTGCCACCTGCAGTTGAAAGTGGGCACAAGACTATAAAATACTTTGCAGAAAGGGACTTCGCCGAAGGAAGATTAATACGCGATACTCAAGAGTATGACGAATTCCAAAGGAGATGTGAAAAAGAAAAGGTGACTGCACCACAAGGAAAGGTTTGTTGAAGTTGGTCGGATATATGACTGTTGGAAGGAAAAAGCTACTCTTAAAAGGAAATTTATGTTAAGGGATTCAGGAAAATAGAATTTATGAAGCACAACTGGATGTATCTAGCCCCATACCTACATTAAATGAGAAAGTCTTCAAGTAATCATGAGGCTGGAATTCAAATTTGTCATAAAAGACACATCCTGCACCACATTTGGCACTTTGTTGTCCGGAGAAATCGAGAAATTACATAGAAGAGAGCTACTGTATGTTTGAGAGGAATTTTGAAGAACTTGTTGGAATATTTGCAGAAAAAGGATTAGTGGGTATTATGGAGGCACAAGGAGAGAAGGTACCCATGTCCCCAAGATGCCAGTGGTCACACAGAAAGTAGGTACCCATAGAACCAAAACCACAAAAGAAGCAGGAGAAGGGACCATCTGAGGTCTCTAGGGCGGAACGTAGAAGATCCTTGAGGAAGAAAACACAGACAAAAGTATGCACAAAGAAAAAAGAAGATAAGAGGAAGAAGCTGTGTAGAAAGGAAAGAAATTGATACAATAGAAGGCGCCTCAACATATTAATGATAGCAAAGAGGAGGTCGAATTTAAATGCATGCAGACAGAGGACAAATAGATTCCCGTTGTGCTCCCACCTTACATGCCACCAAGAAAACCAAATGCCAAGCTGGTTAAGGATCCCAAGGATGGAAAGTTGGACGTGTTCACTCCATTGTTTCTGGAGGAAGTACTGTTTGAGGGTGAAGTGGCAGGGAGGATCCCTAGCTAAAGATGGAAGACTGGGACTCTAATGATTAAAGAAAATACCCTAAATTTGAACCGAGTAGATATCTAAGTAGGTTTGGTACCCATAAAATGGAGTTAAAAGGCTAGAGCCATTCTAGTGGGCTACAAGATTGCATAGTGTGAGCCTCTTGAATATGTTGAATGTGCCACACTTTGGTCAAATCGCAGTCAATACAATTTGTGTGTGACAACTCCTTGAATTGGTACATGACAGATGCATTTGGCTAGGGACGAGGATCTTGATTGATGAGATGTTAATAAGAAAAATCATAGCGTTGCATCATCAAGGAAAATACCCCACAGAAGAATATGTGGGAAAAAATAAGGACAAGGAAATGGCACAAATGATGAAGGAAAGTTCAGCTTAGTGAAGAAATCATGGGGATATGACATCAACTCCATTGATGACCAAAGAGTATTTCACTGCGCACATCTTGGCAGGAAATATAATGAGGAAGTGTCGGGCCAACGAGGTTCCTGCAACTGTAGTGTATTTGGCTACATAGTGTAGCACAAGATTCTAGTTTAACTAGGTTGCTTATCTGTGCAAGGAATTTTCGACAGACTACAAGGAAGCACAAGAAGAGGGGAAGCCATTCCACTACACTTGGTTGTTAAGACTCATTGTGCTGATTGCGTGTAAAGAACCAAAAGACTCAGAGTTTCCATCTACCAAGGTGGATGTTTATGAGGCAACGAGGTATGCCTCCCTTTGGTTTACTAAGGAGCTGATGCGTGCAATAGAAAATATGATTTTCTTTGTGGTGATGGAAATGGATCTACCCATGGCGATGAATCAACATCCAAGGATGTCACCTAGTTTGTATAAGCAATATTGTCACATTATAGATTTCAAAGAAGACTTCCACAAAGCTTATGTGAAGGCAACTAAGCAACCAACTGAGACATAGAACCCATTGAAATACTTAGTAATTGAAGACAATTTTCTCGCTGTAGTACAACAATGGCTGGAAGAATGGATGACTCCACCTGGTGGAGTGGTTGGAATAGAGAAGGGTACCTCGTAGGATGAAGGTACAAGTGGAAAGGATGTAAAGGTGGAAATATAGGAAATAGAGTAGGAGAATGGGGAACCCCTTAGTGATGCAAGAGTATCAAAGGAATCACCTTTCATTGTCATAAGGATAGATACAACAATTGTGGTAGGAAAGAGGAAAAAGCAGAAGGAAAATAAGTTCAAGGGCATAGAAACACTTGTCTTAACTGATGGGGACATTGACGAGATCAGAGAGAAGGTCCAGGAGATCACAACGGAGACCTAGGATAAAATTGATGATTGATATAGAATGATCTTGACTGAAGTACATAAGGTCATCATAGAGTTGAAGGCTTTGCTACAAGTAGAAGAACAACTAGAACAAAGAGCTCATTCACTACAGGTAGAGCAAAGAATAGAAATGAAATTTGGCATTAGAATTGTGCAGGTGCCAACTGGGGCACTTCCCTGGTACTCACTGGAGGACAAAGAATGAGCCAAAGCATGGAATAATGTTAGCATAAATATTTCTGCGCTGCCCATTCAGATGTTGCATGAAATCCATCAAAGTTTAACAAATAAGCTGCATGAATGAGAATAGAGAACCTTGATGATGACGATATAGACAAAAAAAGAGAAAGATGCATTGAAGAAGTAGACGGAGGAGGTGGATAAGAAAAGAGATGAAGCATATCAACAACAAGAACAATTGGAAAAATCCAATGAAGAAATTTGCAGCAAAGTCCCTAATGTGGAGATTGGTGAGGACGAACCACTAGCAGAGAAGGTCACGAAGCTCGACCTTGCGATCAAGGAATCGAAAACTACACTAGTTAGGGTAAAGTTTGAGTATGAAGTGCCAATATCAGAGATGCAAATAAGGTTGCAACCAACCATGCCACTAGAATTATGGGAGCAGAGGCATAAATATTTAAAGGAAACATTAAAAGGTATCTCCGACATAGTGGCATACTGTGGGAAATTATTGGATGACACAATGAAGATTTGGACCTCACTGTATGAAGATCCAAACATCAAAAAGATCGAGGAGGAATTACAGGTGAAGCAGAAGTAGTGTGGCGAAATCTTGGCAGCTGTAAAGGCCCTAATAGTCTTACAGAAACTCATCAGTATTACTGAAGGGAAGAACCTTCAAAAGCAGATAGATGATCTTTGGAGGAAGGAGAAAATTTTGCAGGCAAGGACTCAGCCATGGAAGGATGATGCCCTTAGACTACCATAGATAGTGGATGAAAGGCTCAAATAATTGAAGAAAAGGGAGGCAGAAATAGTGCATAAGGCTACTGGCCCAACCAGAAAGGCATTGATAGAGGAAGAGCACAAACAAGAGAAACAAATGGTAGAGACAATCCAACAGTATAATCCAGTCTACAATGGAATTGCAAAAAAAATCAAGGGAACCAAAGTTAAGTGACACAGGATGAGTCACAATTGAGTGTTGGGGGCCTGTTGGGCACAACCCAACTGGGTCCAAGTTTTGGGTCAAAGACTCTGCATTTTTAGGAGTAGAGTGTGTAGAGCCGACAAAGTTATATTCATCGCATGATGTTTTAGGGGCTTTAGGGTGGGTCAAAGCCCCTTATTTTGTAATAGGTATTGGGTATTATTCCATTGTTTTTTTAGATCCATGGTATGTGGACCATGGTCTTGTAGTAAGGAAGTATATATAAAGAAGATGTAATACTTTGTCAAATACGAGGATATGATAGAAGAACAAAGCATAGATTGCTCATATTCTCTGTCTTGAGTCTATAGTTTGGGGAAGGCTCCTGCAACTGAGTGCATGGAGGCCTTGAAGAGTCTGTAGCTGAGCGCGTAGACCACCTGCAACTAGGTGCACAGGTCAGGGAAGATCATGTATTAAAGATCATTATTAATAAAGAAGAATTTTTGGTGAAGTATTGTGTACCTTTATGTGTTGATTCTCTATTGTTATTGATATCGTTATGCATACTGCTTACAAAATTACGTGAAATAATACATGTTATACTGTTTTCTATTATGTATATGCGTTAAGAATCATTCTGTAAGATTAATCATCAGCGCAAAGTTATTCATGTACGTGAATTTGTAGGAAGGTAGAAAACATAAGTAAATACACGGACGCAACAATGCGCATATCCCTCTAGTTGCAGAAACCTGGTTCTGCAATCTTTGATAAACACTTTGGGTGAGACTGCGATCTTCTTACAGGTTGTTGCCAAAATGGCCAATGGTTGAGGGTTTTGTTGATGCGCAACACACTCTGAAATTGGGTCAAGCCCCCTTCAAATTTGGGGCAGTTGTAGTTGCTACAACATGCCTACAAGAACTGAGACTCCAAGTGGTGAGCTATACTTGATGTTGATTATTGATTATTATACTAGACTTACATGGGTTTCATTTCTAAGGGATAAGTCTAAAGCATTTGAAAATTCAATTTTCAAATCCATGGATGAGAACCAAAATTTTTGGAAATTAAAATGTGTAAGGTCAGATAGGGGTGGGGAGTTCATTTCAAATGAGTTTAATCACCTTTGTGATGAATATGGAATAAGAAGACAATTCACTATTGCTAACAACCCATAACAAAATGGTGCAGTGGAAAGATAAAATAGATCAGTGCAACAATTGGTGAGAGCAATGACGGATGAAAGAAATATGCCAAATACATTTTTGGCTAAAGTTGTTCATACAATAGTCCACATTTTGAATAAATCTTTCTCCAGGCCAAACAATGACAAGACTCCAGATGAAATGTGGTATGGAAAACCGACCACAATAAAGCACTTCAAAGTCTTTGGGAGCAAGTGCTATAGCAATAAAAATGATGACATTATTAGTAATTTCGGTGCAAGGGAGATGAAGGAATATTTTTGTTTTTTCTAATAAGAGCAAGCATTATAGATGTTACAATAAAAGGTTATGAAAAATAATTGACTACATTGTCGTAAAGGTGGATGAGGAGTACTTCTCAAAATCAAACAAGCAATGCTTATTAGTCCACCTGATCAAACCAGTAGTGAAGATGGAGAAAAACAACATGAAGAATCAAGAGAGGAGGAAGAAGCACACACAAAATGCTCTGACTCAAAAAATATCTCTAGGTACGTATAAACACATTATCCTACACATCAACTTGTTGGTGATATGGTGGGAATCCAAATTTTGATATGGGCTGAAAATTTGGGGCAGTTGTAGTTGCTAAGACATGCCTGCAAGAACTGAGACTGCAAGTGGTGAGCTAGACTTCATGTTGATTGTTTGCATTATTATACTATACTTACATGGGTTGCATTTCTAAAGGAGAAGTCTAAAGCATTTGAAAATTAAATATTTTCAAATCCATGGATAAGAACCAAAAATATTGGAAATTAAAATGTCTAAGGTCAGATAGGGGTGGGGAGTTCACTTCAAATGAGTTTAATCACCTTTGTGAAGAATATGGCATAAGAAGAAAATTCACTATTGCTAATAACCAACAACAAACTGGTATGGTTGAAAGATAAAATAGATCAATGCAACAATTGGCAAGAGAAATGATGGATGAAAGAAATATGCCAAATACATTTTGGGCTAAATTTTTTCATAGAATAGTCCACATTTTGAATAAATCTCTCTTCGAGCCAAACAATGACAAGACTCCATATGAACTGTGGTATGGAAAACCGACCACATTAAAGCAATTCAAAGTATTTTGGAGCAAGGGCTATAGTAAGAAAAATTATGAGAATATTGGTAAGTTCGATGTAAGTGATATGAAGGAATATTTTTGTATATTCTAATAAGAACAAGGATTATAGATGTTACACTAAAATGCTATGCAAATAATTTACTGCATTGTTGTAAAGGTAGATGAGGAGTACCTCTCAAAAGCAAGAAAGAAATGTTTATTAGTCCACCTAATCAAACCAGTAGTGAAGATGGAGAAAAGCAACTTGAAGAATCAAGAGAGGAGGAAGAAGCACACAAAATGCTATGACTCAAAAACTCTCTCAAGGTACGTATAAACACATCATCCTACACACAAACTTCTTGGTGATAAGGAAGTAGGGATTCAAATTGGAAGAAGATTAATAAATACCTTCAACCAAGAATAAATTTCCATATTGTCCATGATTGAACCAAAATAATTTTTTCAAGCAATCCAAGATGAGAATTGGATAAAATCTATGACGAAGAACTGGATCATATCAAGAAAAAACAGAATTAGGAATTGGTTCCACGACCATTAAATAAAAAATTCATTGGTGCAGTCTTTAGGAACAAATTAAATGAGAATAGAAAGTGGTGAGAAATAAGGCCAGATTAGTATGCAAAGGTTATACTCATATCGAAGGAATTGATTTTGATAAAAATTTTGCTCCTGTAGCAATATTAGAGGCAACTCAAAAGTTTCTATTTTTTTCGTGTAATTTTTTTTTTTGAAGTATATTAGATGGATGTAAAATAAGCTTGAAGAAGAAGTTTACATAGAACATCTTAAAGGTTTTAAGCTATCAAAAAATCTCGAGGAAGTGTGTATATTGAAAAATGCATTGTATGGAATTAAACAAGCACCTAGAGCATGGTATTCCAGATTAGACAAGCACCTACAAGAAGAAGGATTCAAAAGAGGAACAACTGAAAACAACCTATATATTAAATCTAAGAATGATAATATTTTAATTCTTTTTATTTATGTTGATGACATCATTTTTAGTAGTGATGCAGATTCACTCAACCAATTTTTTTCTATGGATATGTAAACTAATTTTGATATGTCCACGCTTGGAGAACTCTCATTTTATCTTGGATTTCATATTACTCAATTAGGAAAAATTTATATCCAAAGAAAGCATATGAGAGAAATGTTGAGGAAATTTGGGATGGAAGAATGGTCTTTTTTCAGTACTCGCATGGTCATTGGATGCAATCTCAACAAAGATAATGAGTCACTAGAGGTGGATAAAAAATTTATAGATCAATAATTGGAAACCTTTGTACCTAAAAACCTCACGACAAAACATTATGCAAGCTATTGGTGTAGTTGCAAGGTATCGATCATACCCCAAACAAATTGATCTTTTAGCTACCAAGAGGATTCTCAAGTATTTAAGGTCCGCAATGGAATATAGTCTATGGTATCCAAAGGGTATAAAATTTTCATTGATTTCATACACAAATGCTGATTGGGTTGGGACTATAGACGATAGGAAAATTACAAGTGATGGTGCTTTGTTTCTTGGAAATTCCTTAGTATCCTCATTAAGAAAAATGAAATCATCTATCTCCCTTTCAACCATTGAAGTTGAATATGTAGCAACTACAATAAGTTGCACTCAAATTTTATGGATGAAACAAAAATCATAGGACATGAAGGTAACTTATGATAAACCCATTCCAATCATCTGCAATGACACAAGTGCTATTAGTATATCCAAGAACCCTATTCTTCATTCAAAAACCAAGCATATCCCCATAAAGTACCATTTTCTTAGAGAACATGTGGTTGATTATATCATGAAGTTTGAGTATGTCTCAACCAAGAAGCAAGTTGTTGATATCTTCACCAAGCATCTTACCTGAGAACCTTTTGAGTATTTAAGGAAAAATTTGGGAGTGATGTCTCACTCTTCTCTTCAATATATTTATTCACAAGAAAAGAGGGAGGCTATCCAAATATGCACAAGGATGGATGTAATGACTCAAGAGGAGAACAATCTCAGGGTGAGTCTTTCAGATCAACAAGAGTAGTACAATTTTAAGGGGAACAAAGTGCACATTCAAGGATAGTGATATGGAAATATTGCATTAACATCAATTGATTTTAGTCACAAGGGGAGAATAATGAGAATCCTGTTATATATTTTTAGGTAGAGCATGGTCAAATAGAAAGCATTAGGCCCCTTTTCCATTGATGGAAAAGGGGCATAGTAAGAAAACATTGGAGATATCAATGGTGGAGAAAAGGAGGAGAGTGAGTAGAGGATGTGTTGTCATCAATGTTTAACAATGTTTGGTGGTGTTACCATCAATTCCAAAGGGGGATATTGTTGAACAAGTTAGTAGTGGTGATTAGGGACATAAAGTTTAGTCATTGGTGTTAACAAGTGATTTGAAGTTCAAGGGGAGTTCGTTAAGGTGTCATGTATAATGCGTATGGTATCATTTGGTTATGTAGACTATATTTGAAGGAAATTTTCTTGAAAGTACTTTGTTTAAAAGAACATATCAAGTCCTTAGTTTGATACCCTCTCTAAGACATTTGCAACAATATATGGCACTTCTAATAAATCGATAGGAGTTAAGAGGAAAATTAAGGTTAAGTGAAGAAGTCACGCAAGGTTCCAAGATTGGTCAGAGTCCCATCCTTAAGCAATGTAATCGAGCTTCTATAGTGTATATGAGTTATTCAACCTAACTAAATGCTTCAACATATCTAGTTCTTGATTATATCCATACATTTTCATTGTATCCAACTTCTTTAGTAAATCTAGATTCTTCAACATATCCAGATTCTTTAGGTTATCTAGGCTTTTTCAACATGTCCGGGAATCTGGGTTAGTTTCTAAACGAGTCACTAAATAAAAGAGCCAAATACCCTTTTTTTCTACATCAGGGAATTCATGTATTAGAGAGTGTAGAAAACAAAGTTATTAATGAAATCTTCAGATTCCTAGAATTCTTTGCCAACTGATGAGAGATGAAACAAAATAATTTCTTAATAAAATATTCAGATTTCTAGATTTCTCTACTATTCGATGAGTGGACCCCAACTGATATGGTAGTACAAGTAAGATGAAAGATGGTTCTAGGTGGATGAATATGATGATGTGGAACTTTGAGGTGTGGAAACATGGTAGAAAATTTATACATTTTTGGTGGCTAGGTAGCCCAATTTTGTGTGGCAACTTATTAGTGTTTCCATTCTTATATTTTATGACTAGATGAAATTGTTTTATAAACCCCATCAGTTTGTAATGTGGTTCACTAAATATTTACTCTAGAGTTGTAATACTGTAGTGGTTTTTTTAGCGTGGATAATGATTTCCTTTCCCATCAGGTAGTGTATACACATAATTTGGAAATTTTTTCATAAAGGTGAAGGTAAATAGAGGAAACAAGTATGAGAAATGCAATATTAAGTTTGTAAACTTGCATAAAAAAATAAAACTTGAATAAAAATGTTCAAAACGAAAATAACTAAAATCAACAATTATAGACAAATCTCTACAAAAAGTTAAGTTATGTCAAATGTGCTAAAGGAAAAAATGAAGGTATTAACACCAAATTAATCACTCCATGGATCCAATCTTTTAAATATTGGCTCAAGAAAAAGATAAGTGTATTCATACATTTGAGAAATTATGAAGACTTGTAAGCAAGGAAAAGTTGTTGATCAATCTAAACGCCCAACTTGAGGCATTATAAGATATTAGAAATATAATGCCTATAATAGGCACGAAGTAGCTAGAAAATATTTGCATGTGAGATACCAAAACAAACATAAAATGGTCAAGTAACACATTATTTAAGTTACAAACTTCATTCTATATTCATCAACTATATGAGGAAGCACAAGAACATTAGAAAATAAGAATTATGAAAACTCATCTATGAAGTTTTACATTCATTACTCACACTATGGGGAGGATATTTGACCCATCATGCTTGGAACCTCCATCCCTGCAAACATTGTAAGTAAAATAACCACAACTATCTGTTGGATTGGAACCAAAGCCCCACTAGATATGAGATTCAACTTTCTAGTGCATCCTAAGTATCACTAGATGCATATAAAAATGAGATAAGTAGACATATTCCATTTCAAGCATAGAGTGTGGAACATGGATGGATAAACCATGCAAATAGTGGAATCAATTTTTCATTAGACATATGTATTCATAAATCCTCTAACCAATTTTTTTTTCCATCCAATCAGAAGAAAAGGTAACTTTCTTGATAGGTCTAGAACATTGTAGAGGAAGAATTGTGCATGGAATGAGAAGAAATGAATGACCATTTCATAAAATTAATGAATCACCATGAAGACATATATGTCACCTAGTATGCTGCAAAATTCATTTATGCAGTTGGATTACCACATATGAGTTATATTTGTGGATCATATATATTCCCTCTTAGATATAAGATGGTGCACTTGTATAAGTGTTTTCCTTGCTACAACACCCTCCAAAATCTTGATACATTCGAATTTTGGAGCCTACCTATTTTCATATCAAGTGCCACTTTTGGTCACCGAGTTTCGTTCCATGTTATTTTATATGTTTCAAGTGTCCTTATTCTTTCTTAAGTGTCGTCATATGATTATAAACATCCACAATGCACTCCATAGTATTAGTACACTTTATTCACAAAAATACGATACTTTTTGGTCATAGTTGCACATATTTTGTCTATTATACTGGGAGAGTGTCTGTAAACTAGTGTTTTGATGTATATTTCTCAGTATTGGGCAGTGTTTAAGTTTTACTAGTGAGTTAGTGTAGGTTTTAACCCCGTACAGAAATTACCTGCATACGAATTCTAAATCACAGGAAAAATAAAAATACGAGAGCATAACACATAAAACACATATCCCAATGGATCCCAAAACCGTGACTACCATCTTGATTTTTCATTATGTTCCTTTCAATGTTACAATACATATTTATACATGCCGAAGCATCCAAAACCATGGACCGAAAACCATTGCGTCCAAAAACCATGGACTGGAAAACCATAGGTAGGTTCGCCCAACCTAATATAGGGTCCAAATTTTTTTTCCCGGGGCGCTGCCCTGGACCCCGTAGAGGGGCTACTCGCCCCCCTCAACCCTTGGACAGGGGGGGCTGCCGCCCCCTGTGACCCCCCCGCTGTGCAATCGGTGCAACGAAGGGAGGCTCCGCCCCCCATCTAACCCCTCGGTTCACTACGTAGGTTAGTCATGGAAAGAATATAACACAACCCAACAGTTAGTATGTGTCTCACCTAGTTTCATCCCTAACTCACTGCATTTCCCATGTTTCATCTTCCAGACTTAAACAAATTTTGGTTTCTTTAAGATTCCCCTCTAGGAAAGGAAGAGTACAAAATGCACTCCCAAGCCTTAGATTCCTACCCCTTGTTTATTGAGGATGCACCCTGCACCTAGGCTAAGCCTTCCCTTCCTCTTGGGCACATAACACACTCTCCCATAAGCTCTCCTCGTTCTCCAGAAATGCACCCTTCTTTAAGACTCTCACCTAGTTGGGCATGTAACACATCAAAATATATCATTAGGCCTTCCTAAATTCTTAAAAATGCACCCTAGACCCTCATCTGAGCGCATGGTGCATCAAAAATGATTATCAAGCCTCCCTTGAACCGTGACACTACACCCTGTGCCTTTCTTGTGACTCAAGCCTCCTCAATTGAGTGCATGGTGCATAAAAAAGCATCATTGAGTGTCTTAGACCTTTGAGACTATTCCTTGCACCCTCCATCAAGCCTTTTCTTCCCAGTAGGGCACATAGCACACTCTTAGTGCTCGAAAAACAGTCCTTGACCCTTAACAGTGTGCCCTGCGCCCAAAATCTTTCCCTTCCTCTCCCGAGCGCGTTGTTGATTCACAGTTGGAAATTTTGCATGAAATATGATAGAATATGATATTTTTTGGGTTGATTCTTACATTTCATGAGTGATCGTACTTACAAGTGTTACTAGAGCAACCTAACAAGAAGGCATGATAAGATATGTCAAAGGAAGCAACATAAAGAAGCATTCAAGGACAAAGAATACATGCTGGTGGAAAGTGAAAGAACATCATATTCCAATGAATAAAGGGATCCATAAAGAATCCATATAACTCAATAACCTTTGGTGGGTAGATGGAAACAACAATGACAAATCTACATCAAGAATTGAAGACATAGGTGGTAGCATTGTTATCTCTCAAGAAAGTCCCTGTCAGAAGTCACTATGGGTCCAAGTCATAAAAGTTAGTGACTTGTCTTGTTGTTGTAGAAATTCCCACTGTAGATCACCTGATAATGCAATATACTAAAGCAAAATACTTGATCTACTTCTACAAACAATTATGCGGAAGCTTAATCGAGTATGAGAAAGATCAATAGAACACATATAACTGATAAGGAGAAATCAATCGCACATAACATAGAAGAAATAACCTGGGGAAAGCCTCAACCTAAAATACCAACTCTGTATTATCATACAAATGGAAATATGTTCAAGTTACAAAAAGAATCAGCTCTCAAGCTATCTAGTTCTCTCTGCAATCAAGCAATATGACTCAAAGACTGAATAGACACAATATATGTCCTCCTCAATCCCTCCAAGCCTCCTATTTCCTTGTGCAGTTTTTCTTGGGGTCCAATGAAGCCACATGTGTGAATTGGCCTCATCACACTCAATAAACATGAAGAAGTAATTGTGCAATCCTCAAGGAAAGAATTCCTTCTGCATGCAAGAGATATCCACCAAGGAATATTCTTGCAATTGATAGTACACTGTCCCTCCATATAATCTCAATTGGGTCTCTGTCTGAACTGACATGCATGAGTTATTTATGAAAGAATATTTAGTTATCTGAAGTGCAGTAGTTACATGCAAGCATGCATTAACTAACTGAACTCACAATTAAATCAACAAACTGTTTGAATTAATCTAACTAGACTTGACTCAGTTAACTGAGCCAACTAATTACAACTCAATATTACAGCTCATCCTTATCTCTTTAATTGATGGATAAATTCCTCAATCAATGGAGAAACTGATGCATGTCTTCACGTAGAATTCATGTTTGATTTTATACAACTAATTAACTCATGGTGAATTAATTAATTATTTTTCAAACAATTGGTAAGATCAAATTCGAATTTTTACTTCTCTATTTTAGTTCACAGACTAACTAAAATAGGAAGGTATCCCAAAATTCTATTTATGGAAGTACTATTTTTATCACTTCTATTTTTAGCATTTCTTGTTGCTATTTTCAACACTCCCTCTCAACAAGAAAGGGAATATCAGTAACCCCAATCCAGTCTATGTGGAACTCGAACTTACATTTTGACAATGCCTTCGTCAAAATATTTGCATCCTGTTCCTTGGTCGAAACATACAGCAACACCATGATCCTCTTGATCACACAGTCTCGAAGATGGTGATACCAGATATCTATGTGCTTGGACCTGTCATGAAAAACTGGATTCTCAAAGAGTTTGATACAACTCTGGTTATCGCAGTAGATCACTGTAGGATCCATCCTTTGACCAAACAATCCCACTAGAATCTTCCGCATCCAAATGGCCTCATATGCAGCCTGACTAGCAGCCATGTATTTAGCCTCTGCTGAGCTAAGTGCAACTGATCTCTGTTTCTTGTTGTACTAGGAAACTGCAGCTGAACCAAGGTTGAAGATTCCTCCAGAAGTGCTCTTTTGGTCTGATGTACTCCCTGCCCAATCCGCATCTATGAAGCCCTGAAGCTTCACTCCCTCTGTCCATCTGTACCACAATCCAAACTGAGATGTGCCTCTGAGGTATCTCAGCACATGCTTCGCTACCTTCCAAAATAGCTTGGTAGGCTGAACCATAGCTTGACTCAGCTGGTTCACCGCAAAGCATAAGTCGGGTCGTGTGTTCACCAGATACATAAGTGAACCCATCAACTGCCAATAAATAGTAGGAGCTACTACCTCACCTGAACTAGCATCCTCCTTCCTCCAGTGCCCAGCTAGAGGAGTCTACATCGGTTTGCACTTCTCCATATGGAACTGCCTGAGGATCTCATTGGCATACTTGCCTTGAGATACAAAAAATTCTCCATCTCTCTGCCACACCTCCATGCCTAGAAAGTAGTGCATAAGACCCATGTCTTTCATTTCGAACTCTCTTGCAAGGTCCTCCTTGCAAGACTGTATCAGTTGATCATCACCTGTCAAAATCAGATCATCGAAATAAAGAATTATGATCAATGGCTTACCTTTTACCATGATGTGGTAAAGGTTCACATTTGCTTCATTCTTAGTGAAGCCCAACCCTTGAAATATCCATTGATCCTGGTGTACCAAGCATGGGGTGCTTGGTTCAGCCCATACAAAGCCGTCTTGAGTTTGCACACATGCGACTCACGATTGAAGGTTTCAAAACCTTCTGGGTGCTCATTGTACACCTCCTCCTCAATCTTCCCATTGAGGAATGCTACCTTCACGTCCATCTAGTGGATCTTCCACCCCATATGAGCTGATAGTGTCAACATTGATCTAATAAATGAGTACCTTGCTATGGGAGCAAAAGTCTCATCGTAGTCGATCCCCTCAACCTGTGAGAAACCTCGGGCAAAAAATCTTGCCTTGTGTTTCTCAACACTGCCATTAGTTACCTGCTTTACCTTGTAAAGCCATTTGGAGCTCACCATTGACTTGTCCTGAGGTTTTGGGACAACATCCCAAACACAATTCCACATGATGGAGTTATACTCCTCCACCATTGCATCAACCCAGACTGGTTGCTGCACTGCCTCCTCGAATGAAGAAGGCTCAGAATCTACACACTCCCCAACCAAGGCCATGTAACTAGTGTACCACTCGAGTGACCTCCTCTGTCTAGGCTGAGAAGATGGCTGTCCCACATTCTCTCATGCATCCAACATTAACTTGTCAACTTCCCTTGAGCATTTCCACCCATCTCTGGAAGTATCAGCATGAGTGGATGTCTCCACTCCCGGATCCTCTACATGCGGCTGCTCTACATCAATCTGAGGCTCCTCCTCGTTAGGAACTGAAATTTCCTCCTCTGCATGCAACGTGATCTCCCTCTCAAGTGATAATCAAATGGCTTTCTGCTCCTCAAACTTCAGACCCCTGCGTACCACAGTCCTCTAACTGGTAGGCAGGTACACCCGATAGTTATGGGGTGTATCCATGTACCCCACAAGTATTCCCAACTTAGTTGTTGGGTCTAGCTTCTTCTTGGCATCTTTGGTCACATGACAATAAAATGATGATCCAAAGATTCGGAAGTGACTTACATCAGGTCGCTTCCTGGAAAAGGCCTCCATAGGTGTCTTCATTCCCAATATACGGTGCAGGCTTTTGTTTTGCAAGTATAATACTGTATTGCATGCCTCAGCCCACAAATGCAGTGGCAAGCTTTAGTCATGCAACATCGCTCGAGCTGCTCCCACAATCGATTTGTTCTTCCTTTTGGCCACCCCATTCTGCCATGGGTTATGGGGTGCCGTCAACTCCCATTTAATTCCTTTTGCAGTGCAGAAGTCCTTAAATTGTTGGGAGACATAATCTCCACCATTGTCGCTATGCAAGCCTTTTATTTTCTTTCCAAATTATTTCTTTGCCAACGCTTTAAACTCTCAAAACCTCAAGAAGTTCTGATCCTTCTTTTGCATAAAGTAGATCCAACATCTATGAGAAAAATCATCAATAAAAATAACAAAGTTCCTTTGTTTAGCGGTGGAGGCTGTAAAGAATGGTCCACAAACATCTGAGTGAACTCACTCCAGGATTGCTCCAACTCTATTGTCTCGATTCAGAAAGGAAGAGTTTGCATACTTACCCAAGGTACAACCTTTGCATGTGTTCGTCTGCTCAAGTTTTCCCTTGGGTAATTCAGTAGAAATCTGCTGCATGATCTTCAGGGCTCCATGGTGCAAGTGGCCCAATCTTCTATGCCATATCTTGCCAACTTCTTGACTCTGCACCATCTCAGCATTGTGTTGTGGCCAACAACAACCCCCCTTTTTATTTAGTATTAGTAATAAAACTAAATAAATGGGGACCCTTCTAAAAAAATAAAAAGTAGCACTTATAGTTCCCTTGGAATAAAATACACTATCATAAACTTAGGAAAAACATCCACAAAACCCAAAAACTTAAGTTTTATGATAAGTTTTAAATAAAATCATTCTCCTAACAATAAACATCGCACCGCAAAAGGGTAATGGAGGATAGCATATAAACAAAATTTCAAAATTGATAAATGCGATAATGCGAGATCGCGCGCCTTACAGATTCATCACACATCGCAGATGTCAGGTATCACAAGCACCACCTAAGATAAAACATCCTGATCCTGCTATATGCGATAAAGAATCTTGCAAATCGCATCTCACAGTCGCATAAATAAATAAATGATTGTTAACGAAAAGGATTAGTGATATTGCAATCTGCGATATTGCAAAGCAAATCGCAAAATTTCTTTATCACAGATCAACAGGGCCCATTGTGTTGGCATTATGGCACAGGTTTGGAGCTATGGCATAGGTGTTGTGCTTGATGGCAACTCTCTTTGGTAACAGATCTCAGTTCAGTTACTCAGAGAGAAGAAAAAGACATATACACAGGTTCATCTAAACCAAAAAGCGTATACACGCAGGTTATACATTGACAAAGCGCGTATATGTTGGGGATCATACTTTTGGTCCATGGTAGTTAGTCCTTGGGATTTGAACCTATGTTTTGGACCATGGCATCTCGACAGATGTGTTGATCCCTAGTTTTGGGTTCATGGTATTGAAATGTTATGGTTTTGGACCATGGTATTGAGGAAGGCTTAAGACTATAAAAGAGGAAGGAGATCATGTGGAAAAGGATCATCCGCATTATTATCGAATATCTGATAAAGTGCTAGAGCTGGTATATTGGTAATTGGGCTGTGATGCAGATTTGGATCTGAATGAAGGAGGAACCTTAGCGCAAAAGGAAGGATAAGTTCTATTCATGGGTCATAATATTTAAGCTTGAATGATAATACCTTTAAATGATTTTGATCTGCTAGATGTGGCGCTTGCTTGGTCTATAAGCCTGATAATCTAGATTAATTAGTGATCGTATATCTGAAAGAGTAAATTATCCTTTATAGATCTGTACGCAGGTTCAGTGAAGCGAAGGCACGTACACGTAGGTTCAGTGAAGTCATAACGCGTATACGCAGGTTGTTTCATACGCAGAAGCGTATGCACGCATCTTTCAGGCTGATAAAGTAGTGTATATGTTTTAAACTGTGATCTTGCTGATTCTGTTCATTGCTGCTGTGTTATGGGTTCTATTTTGGTGTGTGGTTTCTGGTACTGTGTTTTGAGTACAACTGTCAGAGAGATATCTACTTGATTTAGATCTAATTGGTGAAAGGTGATTGGTTGATGGAGAAATTATTAATGGTTGATTGATGCTCATGGATCCAGTCTGAAAATTTATGAAACATGGTCCCTGGAAGAAAGAGAAGGTTGTAGCCTTCTGTAGGCCAGCACCTACGTACTAGTATCTTGGCTAGTGCAAGAGCTAAAGGGGGGTTGTAGCTCCCTTCCAGGAGAAGCTGGAAAACGAGAGAGAGAGTTGTAGCTCTCTGCAGGTTGCAGCTTGCGTACTAGTAAAGGACTGCACCAGTACATTGTAAACAAAAGCTTCTAATTAAAGAAAGATAGAGACAAATTGCAGTAGGTGGTTTTCACCCACATTGGGTTTCCACCTTATATCTTGTGTTCTTGTGTTGGATTGTCTTTCTGCTCTACTGTCTCTGGTTACTGGTTATTTGATTCTGCATCACAGATTAACAATCATCATCAGAAAGTTAAAATAAATTAAAAGTTTGCTTTGTATACGCGGGTTTCCTTCTGAATAGTTGCGTATATGCGTGGGTTTAATTAACTGAAGTAGCGTATACAATTTGGTTTTAGAAAAGGATTATTTCACCTGATAATACTGATTCACCCCCCCTCTCAGTATTATTTCCAACAATTGGTATCAAAGCAGGTCCTTCTGAAGGAGCTTGATCGCTTGAAGGAAGATCTTTCATCATGAGCAACTACGAGAGGGAAGCATCAATCAGGCCACCGGTTTTTGATGGGACAAACTTCGTATAATGGAAGGTAAGAGTTACTGCCTATCTTCAATCTCTGGGTACTGAAGTCTGGGATATCATAGAAACAGGGTATACTTTTCCAGCACCAACTCCCACAGATTCGGCTGAGAAGAAGAAATATGAAACGAATGCAAAGGCGGTCAATACTCTATTGGGTTGTCTATCACAATCTGAATTTGTCAAAGTCACGCAGTATAAATCTGCTAAGGAAATATGGGACAAGATTGTTCTAAGCTATGAAGGAGATGATCAGGTAAAACGAGAAAAACTTCAAACCCTTAGAATTCAGTATGAAAATCTCAGAATGTACAATGATGAAAGTGTGGCAAACTATTTTCTTCGTGTAGATGAGATTGTTAATTGTATGAAAAATTTGGGTGAAGAAGTAAAGGAAGCTGTTGTAGTTGAAAAAGTTCTAAGATCTTTGTCCCCTAGGTTTGAATCTAAAGTTTCTGCAATAGAAGAGAAGGAGAATCTTCAAAACCTTAAAATGTCACAGCTGCATGGAATTCTAACTGCTTATGAGACGAGGAAAGGAGTACCATCAGATAGGAGAGAAGCTGCTCTCAAAGCATCTGGCAAAGGAGACTACTATGAGTCTGGACACATATCAGGAGAAGAAGAAGAATCAAATTTTGTCAAAAATCTTCAACGGGGCACTGGACGATTCCGAGGTAAGTTACCATTCAAATGCTTTGCTTGTGGAAGAGTAGGACACTATGCTTCCAAATGTCCTCACAAGGATAAGATTGACAAGGGGGAGGAACCTGTTAGAAGGTACAAGAAACAGAATGCAAGTAAGAAAAGCTATTACACTCATGAAGATAGTGATGGACTATCAAATAGCGATGAAGGTGAACGAGGTAATCACTATAAACTTTTAATGGCTTTTGAAGATGAGGATTACATGGATG
>APFE030472379.1:130655-142788 GCA_000404065.3 Pinus taeda | reverse complement strand
AGTCTTCCATAGTTTTTGATAATATATGTGAATGGGTGTGGGGTCTTGCGACGTCCACCTCCATCCCAACACAGGAAAATCAGAATTAAAACACAACACATCCATTACATATGCATTGTAATAAAATGGCGGAATAACCCTCTCTATGACACGATAGTCAGACCTGAAATCGAGGATGGATTTGGCTAACTTGTCGGGTAATATAACTGCCCAGTCCATAATTTCTCCACTACATGCTGCCTCCATTAGTGGAACCATTTCTATGGTGAAATTGTCAGAGTCATGCAATCCCCATAGCCTACACATCATAATTCCAGCATAACAGTAAGGAGAACACAGGGAGTCAACTGAGTACTTACCCGAGGTTTCATGCTTGTGTTTTGCTGGGTTCTGTCTCCAGCCTCGAATTGGTTCAGACTCGGTCTCGTTTTCTGCTCGAAATTTCTCCAAAAATGTCGCATTATATTTTTTCTCTTCTGCGGTAGGTGATACATTAGCCTTAGTTCTTTGGCTCGAAACGAACCGAAAATCCTCCCGTTTGCAGTGTTAAACAATCTGTTGATAATTGGGAGCTCTTGGATTGCCCACCTTACCACATCCGTGTAAGGAAGAATTTGCTCCCGGGCCGCTATTCTGTGTAGAAAGGAGTCGGCCAAGTCTTTTAAATTGGCATTAGATTTGCTGGTATTATCACATGAAATTTCTATTCCGGTCACCTTTGGCTCTTCTTCTTCAATCAAATTTTAAGTCCCTTGCCAGGTGGTCCTGGTAAGTCCTAAGCATGTTGTATCTGATATAAGCCCTTTGTTCTTTCCGCTTGGATCAATGACAGCTTGCCCTACGGATTGCGGAGCAGTGAGCATTGTAGTTTTCTTGGATTTCTTTCCCATCCCACTTAATTATGTCTCTGTGGAAGAATCCTGCACGGAGCGAAAGATAGGCATAACACAGACAACAATAACATGAATTGAACAGCATGAATTATATATATCTGGATGCATTCATAGCGATCAATTGACTTGAGGTGGCCTTATGATCAAATCCGTAGATAGATCGCAAGCCTGTTGTTTTCATTAAATGGTCGTTATGGCCTGTCGATCTCATTAATACCAGTCACTTCGGTTAATGGCCGAATGATTTATTTGAAGCATGCCTTGGGTGATTTGGCGGTTTGAATTCGGATGAGCGGCTTTTCAAAGGATATTGCCTTAATTACGAATAAATTATATTAAATGTCTTTATGACTTTTACTTTGAAAACTGTGCTTTTTTCCCTTTTCGCAATCGGGCATCGGGGAAATGCTAAGTTGTTGCATTGGTTTCGTTTGGAATTCGCGATCGCCGAAGCGATATCGCATCGCGTCGGAATGGCTAGTAGGGTCGTTTAGAATGAGGGCATGGTGAGTCGTCGATCGTCGATAGCGATATCGCATCGCATTGGGCGAGGGGGAGCTTTTTTGCATTTAAGTGTGATTGTCGATTGCCGATATCGCATCGCATCGGAGCAAGGGTTGTTGCTTATGTTACTTTATGCTTTTGGTGATATCCGATAGCGATTTCGCATCGGCGAAAACCAAGATGTCCCTTAAGTTGTGCTTTCTTTGTCATTTCGATATGCGATCTTGCGATCGCTTTATCGCAATTATAAAGATACATCGTTTTATGTTGGGGTTTTTGATTGGTTTTATTAGAAAGGTCTTTTAATGATGTTTTCTTTTATTCGAGCCTTTTTGAAATAGGACTTTAAATTGATACCAATTTGAAACAAAAATTAAAAGGGACCCATTTCACATTATAATTTTGGAATAGTAATGATATGAAATGGGGGGTTGTTGTATGGCACAACAATTGGCGATTTGCTGGAAGAAACAGTTATCTCTGAAAAGTGTAGAAATACTTAAACTTTTTCAAAATAGAAATTTAATCAAAAGGGAAAATTCTAATATAACTAGGTATAGTTGCATTCCAGACAAAACAAAACTTTCTTCGTTAATTTCCTCTTTTGTTAAAAATAAAGACATTCTAGATTCTAAATTGGTGTTTGATGGTTGATATTGATAAAACAGAGAACTTTTTCTAAATCAGCTAGTAAAGTTAACTCTCTTCGTCATAGGTAGAGCCTCTGCTGCCAGCAAACGTCCATAGTTTTGGCAGGGATACCTTTAAACCATATGGTTGTCTATTGTCCCATTCACTTCAGAGCATGATTAACAGAATGAATTCAAAACATGTTTTTCCACATTTCTTTTCATTTTGTGCTATTTTGTAAGATAAAAGTCATTTCCCTGGTGTGGTGGTCAGTTAGGTGACAATGTCATTCACTGGTAGTAATCTAACCGAACAAGCTGGCTCGTGATGAGACCCCTTGTCTTACTATTGAAGCCATTACCCTGTTTTGGTATGCAGTATTGGTAATGTTGGCTAAACTATTTTCCTATGAACATGGTGAGCAGGCTTGTAATAAGACCTCTCAACTTTTATACCCAGTATTCTTGGAATTACACCCTGAATAATCATGAACTTGGGTAAATGGGATAGACAATTTTCCTCCTTAAGATAGGATGGATGACAAGGTAAGAGTTTGAGATGCTGAATTTGGATTAGCTTCTATTTTAATATTAATAACCCTTTTATAACC
Organism: Pinus taeda; assembly: GCA_000404065.3. Lineage (NCBI taxonomy): Eukaryota > Viridiplantae > Streptophyta > Pinopsida > Pinales > Pinaceae > Pinus > Pinus taeda. The sequence goes on along the minus strand of APFE030472379.1, from coordinate 140,151 downwards.
AATTTAAAAATCTAAAAAGATTTACAAGATTTATAAACTTCAAGAGGGGTTTACTAGGATTGTGGTGTAGTTTCAGAATGCAATTATAACTAATTTCCTAGAAATTATTCTTTTTGTTTAATACTTCTATTTATTTAAAAGTAAATATCGCATTGCTTGTTTTTGAGAAACTCTTTGAATATAGCAAAGGTCAAAAGAAAATGCCTTACAGTTTTATTTTCTAATTTTGCTACAAACTATAAAAATACTATTAAAAGGAGAAGGGGTTACCTCCTCAGTTGAAAAATTTCTTTAAGATTAGACCATTAACAGGGAGAGAATCTTTCAACCCTGATAAATCTTGTAGCGTGAAGGTTGAATGGCCTATCTTTTCACAGATCTGAAATGGTCCAAGCCACATCTTCTGAAACTTGGTGTGTTTTCCTTTATCTTCATGGGCTTTGTCCCATTTTAGAACTAAATCACCGACTTGGAATTGTTTAGGACCAGATGAAATTGAATCAAATGATGTTTTGATGATCTGCTGATGTTTGGCATGAATAATTTTGGCTTTTTCTCTTTCTTCTTCTAATTTTAGGATTTGGTCATGTCTAAACTGTAAAGAAGAAGAAGGATTTTCTTCAATAAATTGAACTAGGGCTAGAGAAGAAAGAATAAGATTTGTTGGTAGTACAGCTTCTTTTCCATAAACGAGTTTAAATGGGGAAGAACCTATAGAAGCCTTATGTGTTATCCTGTCAGCCCATAGTGCAAATATTAAAGATTTGTGCCAGGTCTTGTGATTCTGTTCGATACTTCGCTTGATAATTTTGATAAGGTTTTTGTTTGTAGATTCAGCTAAACAATTTCCTTGAGGATAATAGTTAGCAGAATATTTGAGTTTGAAACCTGTTTTAATTGCGAAATCAAACATAGCATTGCCCGAAAAGTAAGATGCATTATCAAAAACAAGAGCATTCGGGACACCAAACCTGGTAATGATGAATTGATTTATGAATTCAATAATGGCTGCAGAGTTTGTTGTCTTTAACGGAATTTCCTCAACCCACTTGGTAAAGTAATCGGTAGCAGTAAGGATATACTTGTGTTGTTTGGAAGAATTAGGGGTAATTTCTCCGATAATGTCCAATCCCCATTGCTCAAATGGTTGTTCAATGTTGAACGGTTGCAGAGGGAAAGCTGATTTCTTTTGTCTTCCACTTGAAGTTTGACAATTTTGGCATTTCCTCACATATTCGTGAGCATCTCTAAATAGAGTGGGCCAATAATACCCAGCATGGATGACTTTGTGAGCAGTGGTATCAGCTCCGAAGTGGCCTCCTGCTGGTCTGTCATGCAATTCCTGCAAGACCCTTTGTGCTTCCTATTTTTCAAGGCATCTTAGTAAAACGGAGTCATAATTTTGCCTAAACAGAACATCATCAATCATGGTAAATTTTTTCTCTTTTAATCTTATTTCTCTTTTGTTTTTTAGGATAGGTTGGGAGGTGCATATCCATTTTTCAAGTAAAATATTAAATCAGCATATTGTGATTCAGAGTCAATGACACTTACCTGATTGATGGTTTCAGATTGATCTGTATCCTTGATTCCAGAATGTTGGATGCACCTGCCAATAACCTGCAAAAACCTTGGCCTCTAACAATCTTTGCTGGCTTGATCTCTAGGTCATATTCTTGAAGTGTTGTTACCCAATTTGCCCTTTTTTCTCCTAGTTCTCTTTGGATTAATAGTTGTCTAACTAAGGAGAAAGGAACTATAACCTTTGTATGGGATTTTAACAGGAAAGGTCTATAATGTTTAACCGCTTTATATACAGCAAAGGCTTGTTTTTCTACTTCAGAATAATTTAGTTTTGCACCTTGAAGATTTGAGCTATAGAATGAAATCGGTGCTTCCAAATTGTGATCGTTGATCTAGGTAAGTACTACAGCATAAGAAGAATCGGATGTGATGGTATATAATGTAAAATGATTAGAAAAATTTGGAGTATTTAGAGCTGGGGCATTGATTATTGACTGCTTGATCAGTTCAAATGCTTCCTTTTCTGGCAATCCCCATTTGAAGACTGAATTCTTCTTAATCATAGTTTGAAGTGGTAAAATAATTTGAGAAAAATCTAGAACGAATCTTTTTACAAAATTGATTTGGCCTAAGAATGACTGCATGGATTTCTTATTATGAGGAAAGGGGATTTCAGAAATTTCTTTAATCCTGTCTGGATCAATATAGATGCCATCTTTGGATACAATAAAGCCTAGGAGCTTACCTTGATCAAGAGCGAAAAAATATTTCTTAGGGTTTAGAGAAATACCATATTTCTAACAGCGTTGGAAGATTTGATTCAAATCATGCAAGTGATTGGATCTCTCTTTTGAAAATACAGTAATGTCATCTAAATAGACAACTATTGTTCTATTAATTAACCCTTTGAAAGCGATATCCATCGCTCTTTGGAAAGTGGCTCCTGCATTAATAAGTCTGAAAGGCATTTTCTGATATGCAAATGTTCCCCACTTTGTTCTGAATGTGGTTTTGAGTCAATCATCCGAGTGAACCAGAATTTGGTTATACCCTGAAAACCTGTCCAAAAAAGACATTAACTGTGAACCTGCCACCGATTGGAGTATCTGCTCCATAGTGGGTAATGGGAAATTATCTTTTAGACTTGCCTTATTTAAATTCCTTAAATCAATACAAATCCTTATGTCGCCATTCTTCTTTCTGACTGGTACCATATTGGAGACCCAATTTGAGTGTCGTACGGGAAAAATAATCTTAGCTTTCAAGAGTTTGTTGAGTTCCGATTTTATTTGTCCCTCTAGATTTGGATGAATTTTTCTCAGCTTCTGTTGAACTGGTTTCTGTTCGGGAAGCATTGGGATAGTGTGCTGAATAATAGATGTGTCATAGGTTTTTAGATCATCATATCTCCAAGTGAAAACATGTTTATTCTTTCGTAACAGACTAATAAATGCTTCCTTTTCTTCTATGGAAAGTCCTAATCCTAAATTAATGTTTTGAGGATTTTGTTCAGTGCCAAGGTTTATTAATTCAAACCTTAAGGTAGAGCTCTGAAGCTTTGCGTTAGATACAAGTTTGAACCTGTCTTTAATATCGTAAAGATCTTCAAGCTTCACTACATGCTTAGGGATTGAGTTCTCCTCATGTTTACCTTGCATTTGAGTATCGTGCTCATCTTCCTTAATGATTTGATTGTCATAGGATTTTTCAGAGGTTAGAAATTGTAAAATGTCATCATCATGGTTAAACACTCTCCAATTGGTTACATTTTCAGGAATGGATGGCCTAAAAAGTAATTCTACTGAAAACCTATCTGGACTATAGTCTTCGGAAGGGAGCAACTTGGAAGCGACATTGGCTAGCAAGTTGGCTGCCGAATTTTGTGACCTGGGAATGGAAGAAATATTGAATGCTAAAAAATGGGATGTTAGCTCTTGTACCAGCGATTGATAATGCTTAAGATGGTTCGCAAGACAATGAATTGTATTCCTTACCTGTTTAACGATAATTTCAGAGTCGCCAAAGACCTTTAAGTATTGAACTTTGAGGCCAATCGCTTTATATAGTCCTTGGACTAGCGCTTCGTACTCGGATGTGTTATTGGTGCATTCAAATTCTAATCTACAGGACAACATTGTTTTTTCTCCTTGCAGGCTGACCAAAATGCAACCTGCTCCTGATCCTTCAATGGACTTAGATCCATCAAAATATAAAGACCAAAATAATGAATTATCTACAGTTTTTGTTACATCATTCTCAGTAACATTAACGCATTTAGACCTGTCGGTCTGTGAAAAGTTTTCGATCTGTGATGCGAAATTATTGACTGAGAAAGGGGATGGCTAGGCAATATAATTGCCGAAAAATGACTCTGAAGAATAGTTTCCTAGGATATTATTGTTGAACGCGACTGGCTAATTTTCTTGTTCAAATTTTGTAACAGTGTAGGTCATATGTTTCTCTCGATCAATCTTTATTTGATTGGGCTTGCCCTTATAGGGGAGCCACATATGTGACCAATCGGTAGAAATATACCCATGGAGTTTTTCTGACCAATCCCTGCTTAAAATTAACCCATAGAATTCAGGTATATCAGCGACTACAATATCAATCCTTTGGACAATTCTTGGATCTGCCGATAACCTGGTTTTTACAGAATTTATTTCCCCTAGAACTTGAACTTTAGTTCTATCTAACTGCACAATGTGAATAGAAGACTTCTGGGGTTATATATTTAGTTTATAGCAAACTGAAGCAGGCATTATATTCGAAGATGCCCCAGAATCAATTAAACAATTGTGTAGATTTCAATTATAAATTTCATAAGTCAAGAGGAAAGGAGGGGTATGGGAGTTTGATCTGTCTCCAATCAGAATAGTGTCAGTTGCCTCAACTCTACCAGCAGGGGGTTGTCCTGAGTCGCTTGCAGCTTTAGTGGTGGGAAGAGGTGAAGAAGGAACAACATTAAATTCTTTGAGTAGTAATTTCTACTGATGTTTTAATTTACTAAGTTCAAACATGGTGATGTTTGCCTTAGTTTTCTTCATGTCATCGACAATATTATAATCCATCGAATCAGAAACTACCAATGTTTTAGATGACGAAGGTGTAGTAGAGGATGATGGCTGATTTTTCGATACTGTAGTGGCTGGCTTCCTAACGGATACCGTTTCCTTTACAGTATTGGTTCCAGCACTCCTTTTCTTTGGATTAGCTTGAACAGGATCGGGAGTACCTTTACTCCTTGTAGTGACAGGAAAGGCTTCTTGTTCGGCATCAGTATCGGAATTAGGGAGTATAAAGTCCCACATTCCATGACATTCAACTACTTCCTCTTCTTCTCCTCAGATGGTGTAACTGTTTCTTCCTCTTCTTCTTCCTCAGGATCCGAGTCTGCATATGATATAACATTTGGAGGTTTGGACTCGGGTTTCCTGAAATTCCTATATGGTTTCTTTGTTGAGGATTCTGATACTTGTTTCTTGATCTCAACCATTTCGTTCGACATAGTTTTAAGGACTTTTTGAAGGCCCTCCATGTCATATGGATCCTTAGTATTCTTTTTCTTAGAGTCATCTTTAAAGGATACTTTTTTAGATTTTCTTTCTTCCAAGGCAGTTTTCTTTTCTAAGGCGATTACACTTTTTTCCACAACGAGTGCTTCCTTCATGTTTTCGGCCAATGTGGGATATTTGGCCCTATCGACAAATATGGCAATGTTTGAAGGCAAAGTAGTGATATACCACTCGCTTCTAACTTGTTCGCTTGGCTTATCATCAGTGGAGATTTTGTTCAAGAGTTTGTTAAATCTAGAGTTGAACTCCTTAATGGGTTCTCTCGACTCGATCCTTAAATTTGAAAGATCATGGACAAGTGTAGCTAAAGATCTGTCATCACCGTATTTGGTAAGAAACTGTTCCTGGAAGATGTTCCAACTTGTGATGGATCCATAGGGTAAGGAAAAATACCAAGACCCTGCAGATCCTTGTAGTGAATAGGGGAATAATCTTACTACCACATCTTCTTTAGTGACTCCCTTTAGATTGACTGACAGCATAAAATTGTTAATATGTTCTTCTGCAGAAGTTCCAGCATCTGGATTGAATTTGGGTAACCATTTTTCTGGGTAATCGGGTAAAGGATGTAAAGGTGCAGGCATGGTGACCGCACCAGGACTTCTCCATGGTCTTTGGGCCATTTTCGGATTACCAACGATCGCTTGTTGCGTTCCAGGTGCCTGAGGGGGAGGTGGAAGTACAGACTGAAAATATTGCGATGCTTGAGATGAAGTCCCTTGGTGAACAACTATATGGAGTGGTGAGGTGGGTGTTTGACTTCGCACAGGTGACGATGAAATGGAAGATGATGGAGAAAAGGTTTCGCTACCAGAAGCTTCAGCGGTTTTATTGATCCTTTTCCTTTCGGGTAAAGGAAATTCAGGTGGTTCAATACCTAGCTTTTCACTTTGGAGTCTGGTAAGATGAGGGGGTAAGCGAAATTGCGAAGTCTGACTGGAAGCCTTGAAGTTTCTGGATGATGGATTGAACTTCAGGGGACTCCGGACTTAGGTGTTCTGAAGTATTACGTAATTAAGCAGTAGTGGTTGATTCCTCTTCGTTTCGTCTGGATACTGGAGATTCAGAATGCAAACGAGATATTCGAGGAGAGGCGGACGGTGAATTACTCTTTGAATGGTTTGTAGCTGTTGGCTTACTTGCCATTCATAGCGGATGGCCCTCCTTCTAGCGCCAGAAATGTTGAGGCCTCGAAAATCGCTGCCACAACATTGGGGGATAACCACCCGGTCCGGACCTTGGTACAGCGCCTTTTCCGTTTGGGATGGTGGCTCCGACTGGAGATAACGGGACCAGTTTCCCGATAGTAAGATAAAAGGGATAGATGGGTGATGAATAATTTACTTGAGTGATAGGCAACTAGCTTATTTTATTGACAGAAATAGGGAAACTAATACTAATCCCGGGCACAACTTATTCATTCAGAATGTAGCGTTAAATAATCTTTATCTATCTAACAGGCATATAGATGACTCTATAAAATAAATAAGAGACATTCAATCATTCAAAGATTACTTCATATGAATAGTCACAATGAAGCGATAAATACAAATTACTGCATTCATTGTTTATATCATCGATACATATACATGGTTGAAAGAGAAGCATGCGATAAACAACCAATAGTGGAATGCATAAAGAATGCTGTGAAAAGCACATATATATATATAAGCGACAATAGCAAGAGTGATCCAAATAACAATTCATATAATAAAAATGAGTACAGACGCAGATAATAGTACCATGTGAGTTGTAGCTCAATCCAAAATATCAATCGCTATTCAAGATTCCTTCTTCAACACAGAAATGCTTTTAAACAATGACAGTAGTGCACATTTGCATAAAAACCTTCCTCATTAAATTCGGAATAATTGGTCGAGTTTCATAAGAGAATATCCCTGAAGTACCATAGTTCAACTTCAGGGTTTAAGTCATATACAAAACTTTACGACCCTTTCTAAATGCATGAAAGGGTCTATAAATACTACTAAGCTAAAAAAATCTATGAAACAAAATCCTACTAAATTGGTATCAGTAAATGCGGTCTATCTCTCAGGGGCGATCTGGCAGTCGGCGAAGTGAGTCATGCCTCAAGTTGTTTGCCCTTAAACCTAAGCTAGCTTGTCGCAAGCATCGGCTCCACTTCTGGCGGTTTGTTGAGGCACAAACTGAATTGGGCAGCGAAGGTGTCATCCTGAATGTTAGGTATAATATACCTGACAGCATCTGTTAGGCATTTCAAGGTGGCTCTTTGGCTGTATGGCTTGATTAAGAAGGACCAATAAGCATCCCATGTTAGACTGTTGATTCCAGCGATTAATCTTGCGTTTTTCTCCAGCTCTGGGTAGCATGAGTGCTCCAACATCTTTGTCACTGTTAATTGACCTGGAGTACATTGGGAAATCATATTAGACAAATAAAGTGTATTATTTACTAATTCAATCAAATTTCTAGTGGTTGCTTTGCATCTGAAAATCGCTTTTCTGCCTTCATTAGTTGCGATTGCCATTTTGTGAATAATATCTCTTTGTGCGATTCCAGAATTCTTGGTAGATTAGTTGCCCGGCCTATATCGGAATCCTGCCATTTTATAAAGTTTGTCAGTGTTTCTTCGGCCTGATCCAAATCGGTCCTTGCTTTTTCTACCTTTTCGCTTATGGATGCTACCAACTCGCACAATGGTTTTGCTTGTGTAATCTGCTGACATAGTAGCTTAACCTAATTAATCAATGCCTTATTTAACTGAAGCGCTTCTGCTTTGAATTCGTCTACCTGAGGGAGCTTTTTCATTTGCTCAATTTGAGTGGTCAATTGAGCGATTTGCTCATCTTTTGCTTTCATTGTTCCTTCAGTAGATATTCTTAATTGCTCCAGTGCTGCCGATAGCTCCCTTTGCCTTTGTATTTCACTTTGATCAATCCTCTGCTTTTCCTCTTGTAATTGCTTGGTCAGTTGATTATTGTTCTGTTTCTGCACTAGCAATTCTTGCTCCGCTTGCTCTGCCTTATGCTGAACTTCTGATAGTCTCGCCTGTAGCGAAGAGATGTCTTGGTCCTTCGTCTTCAATAAACTGCTTACCTCCAATGCTTTATCAATGGTTGCCGCTGAATATGCTCCAGTGAATTGCGATAGCTTGGTTAAGTCATCGGAGGGGTCGAATTTCTCTTTCCACACAACATTGCCCGTCACTGTTAATTCAAGGAATGGGGAAGGTTGATCAGCTCTTCTCCTTTTCCTTTGTCTCTTTACAACAGCTTTATGCTTGGGGCTATAAAATACATCCAAAGGGGGAATCTCTTCAATTTGCAAAACGATTTCTCCCGTTGGATCTTTAGGAATTATCTCTGTTTCTTTTATTTTGGGTAGGCCGCTGGTTTCACCCGAAACCGGTTTCGATGTTGCTTCCTGTGTGTCGCCTTCTTTAGAAACCTCATCATCTTTTGAGCACTCTAGGTTGCTGATAATTGTACTGAATTGTTGCCATTGCTAGAGCAAATTCGGATCAACTAATATATCATTATTATTCTTAGAGCTACTCTCTTCTTGGGTTTTCGCCTGGGTTTCTTCTTGTCGCTGCACATTTTCCTGGGTCACCTCCTGCCTCTGGCTATGCACTTCCTCCTGCTGCTTTGATGTAGTAGGAGGTGGCGTATTATTTCGCTGCTCAAACTCGCTTGCCTGGTTGTTGTCGGAACAGTCGCTAACAGGTCTAGAGGCAGAGTTTGCAACCTCTGTTCTCTAATTCTGTTAAATTCGACTAGTCCTTCATCATTATACACATTTCTGGCAAGCGACTTGACTTGATACAACGATTTGGCCGATGCAAACAAATCCTCGAATTTGTCTTCTTTGTGCTCGACCTTGGCCAATTTGGCCTGGTCGAGCGCATTGTAAGTGATCTTCCTTGGATTATACTGCCTTCTTGGTAGAGTAGCCAGAGTGAGCAAATTCATTTTCCCAACTTCCTTCTCTGCATGCTTGATGTCATGCAGGGTATAAATTCCAATTCATAATGGAAAAGAGGGCCAAACATGTTTTATAGCTATTTTCAGGGTCTGAGTAACCCCTTCAGCATTGATTTGATAAGCTACTTCCCTGGCAAGTAGCTTATCGGGGATATAAAGTGGTAGCACATGCGGCCTGGCCTGACTTTCAGAAACTCTGATGTAGGTGAATTTCTCCTCCCCAAACCAACTTGCTACTGCAGTCAAATCTACCCCTGCTTGCTCAGAAATCTTTGGTGCAAGCTTATTAAAAATGGAATAATGAATTGGCAACATAAAACCGTTACAGATTTGGTACAGGTGGTGCTTATAACTAGTCTTCCATAGTTTTTGATAATATATGTGAATGGGTGTGGGGTCTTGCGACGTCCACCTCCATCCCCGCACAGGAAA